>CALYMY010000358.1:0-37802 GCA_944548615.1 Micropterix aruncella
TATGAAAAACATATATTTAATTAATAGAAATCAGTAGCCTATTTATCAAAACAAGCTATGTCCACTTTTTTATATTTTGAGTAAATGGCAAATGTTTGTTGCCGACTATTGAGAAAACCCATACATGTTATATATATATATATATATATATATATAAATATATATATATATATATATATATATATATATATATATATATATATATATATATATATATATATATATATATATATATATATATATATATATATATATATATATATATATATATATATATATATATATATATATATATATATATATATATATATACATATATATATATATATATATATATATATATATATATATATATATATATATATATATATATATATATATATATATATATATATATATATATATATATATATATATATATATATATATATATATATATATATATATACATTTATATATATATATATATATATATATATATATAAATATATATATATATATATATATATATATATATATATATATATATATATATATATATATATATATATATATATATATAGTTATCCTTTCTATCATTTAGTTGATCAGAAGTGCCTAAAAACCAGTTTTTATTTGATCCGTTTTAGTTAGTTGATCCGAACCGCTTAAGTTGATCTAATGTGATTTTCTGATACCTTATTTGATCCAACCGGAGCCAATAATGACCCATAGGTCACGTGACCACTTCGACGTCATTTCACGATAAAGATATACAATTCCATCCCATCCTTAATTGATCCGTATTCAAACTGACCAATCAGGGAGCACAAGAGTCAAACTGCAACCTGATTGGTTGGTGGAATATATGCATTGGAATTTCGATAGAAAGTATGTTGATCCCGTCTGGTATTGGCAAATACAGCGACAAAACATATTTTGCACGTGAATTCAAAATAATCTCCTCAAGGAAAGTATTGTGGACGCACTTTCTGTGTGTCAGTTGTGTGAATTCTTCAAAGATAGGGCTGAAACGCTTTATCCGATTGAGCTGAAATTCGGCATGCAGGCATCATTTGGTCATGGCATGAGCTGAAAAGATTGTGGTTGAAATCCGTCCACCCTGGGTTGGCTCCCAAAGAGGGAACTCCTCAACGGTCAACAGCGAAGACCCAAAATTTTGAATACGCATTCAATTATGATAGCCCCTTTCATGTTCCACCATGACATGGCTGATGAACCCTGGATTGGCTCCCAATGAGGGAACTCCTCAACGGTCAACAGCAGAGACCTAAAATGTTGTATACGAATTGAATTATTATAGGCCCTTCCATGTTCCACCATAACATGGCTGATGAATCCTGGCTTAGCTTCGGATGAGGGAACTACTAAACGGTCAACAGCAGAGACCCAAAATTTTGTATACGCATTCAATTATGATAGCCCCTTCCTTCCAAGTTCCATTATAACATGGCTGATGTACCCTGGGTTGGCTCCCGATGAGGAACTCCTCAACGGTCAACAGCAGAGACCCAAAATTTTGTATACGAGTTTCGATTTCGTTTTCGATAGTTTTCGATATCGATTTCGGTTTCGGTTTCGTTTTAGATTTAGATTTTTATTTCGATTTCGATTTCATTTTCGATTTCGATTTTTATTTCGATTTCATCATCATGATCATCGGGAGGGGGGGGGGGGATTAATGAGTAGTGCTAGGTTGGAAAGGAGGGTGGGTGGTATTATTATTCAGATTAGTTACTGGCTACTTGGCAGGAAAGTTTGGGGTGACACAGCCGATTTTTTAACGGATGTTGTCGCCCTGTTCACACTAGTCGGATGTCGGATCCGATTTGGAGTCAATCACTCTCCAGAAAGCGACTGCACGATTGACGTCGACGTAGCTGTCGCTGTCGCGGTCACGTTCGCGTTTGAGGTCGCGTTTTCGGTCGCGTTTACGGTCGCGTCTGCAGTTGCGTTCGCGTTTGCGGGCCGTTGAGGAGTTTCCTTATCGGGAGCCGACCCAGGGTATATCAGCCATGTCATAGTGAAACTTGCAAGGGGCTATAATAATTGAATGCGTATACAAAATGTTGAGTCTCTGCTGTTGACCGTGGAGGAGTCGTCTCATCGGGAGCCAACCCAGGTTATATTAGCCATGTCTTAGGAAATTTAGAAGGGGCTATCATAATTGAATGCGTATACAAAATTTTCAGTCTATGCTGTCGACCGTTGAGGAGTCCTCTCAACGGGAGCCAACCCAGGGTACATCATCCATGTCATAGTGAAACTTGTAAGCGGTTATCACAACTGAATGCTTATACAAAATTTTGAGTATTAAAATTTGCTGTTGACCGTTAAGGAGTTCCCTCACCAGGAGCCAACCCAGGGTGCATCAGCCATGACATAGTAAAAGTTGGAAGGGGCTATCATAATTGAATAGGTATGCAAAATTTGAGTCGCTGCTGTTGACCGTTGAGGACTTCCCTCATCGGGAGCCAACCCAGTGTTCATCAGCCACGTCATAGTGAAACTTAGAAGGGGCTATCATAATTGAATGCATATAAAAAAAAATGAGTCTCTGCTTTTAACCGTTGAGGAGTCCCCTCATCGGGAGCCAACCTAGGGTACATCATCCATGTCATAGTGAAACTTAGAAGGGGCTATCATAATTGAATGCGTATACAAAATTTTGGGTCTTTGCTGTTAACCGTTGAGGACTTCCCTCATCGGGAGCCAACCCAGTGTTCATCAGCCATGTCGTCGTGAAACTTAGAAGGGGCTATCATAATTGAATGCGTATACAAAATTTTGAGTATTTGCTGTTGACCGTTGAGGAGTTCCCTCATCGGGAGACAACCCAGGGTACATCAGCCATGTTATGGTGGAACTTGAAAGGGGCTATCATAATTGAATGCATATACAAAATTTTGAGTATCTGCTGTTGACCGTTGAGGAGTTCCCTCGTTGGGAGCCAACCCAGGGTACATCAGCCATGTAATGTTGAAACTTGGAAGTGCTATCATAATTGAATGCGTACATAAAATTATGGGTCTCTGCTGTGAACCATTGAGGGGTCGTCTCATCGGAAGCCAACCCAGGATACATCAGCCATGACATAGTGAAACTTAGAAGGGGCTATCATAATTGAATGCGTATACAAAATGTTGGGTATCTGCTGATTGCCTGGAAAGTCAATCAGCAGCAAATGAGGGGTTGCCTGACTGCCGGGAAAGTCTTTGATTGACGACCGATTTTACTTTCCAGTATGGAAAGTATTGTGGACGCACTTCTGTGTGTCTGTCTGTGTGTGTTTGTCCGTATGTCTGTGTGACTGTCCGTATTCTCCAACGATAGCGCCAACACGCTTCATCCGATTGAGCTAAAATTTGGCATCAGCAGCCATCATTTGGTCATGACATAACCTGAAAAGATTGTGGTTGAAATCCGACCACCCTGGGTTGGCTTCCGACGAGGAAACTCAACGGTCAACAGCAGAGACCCAAAATTTTATTATCTTTCCCTGCAAATCAGGCAACCCTTCCCCCCCCTCCGCAAAAAAATACAACACCCCCCCCCCCCACTTATTCAAACACCAATGAATCACCAATTCAAACACCAATGAATCGCCTCATTTATTTTTTATTTATTTATTTAATAAAATTCTCCTTTCCGACCAGCAAAACGCTGACACGCCAACGTAACGGACTCTCGCTTCCAAATGCCGATATATTCGTATATCCGAAAATTGGATACAATGCCCGGCATATTGTTGATCCGGATCAACCATTGAACGTAGAATGCGAAAACTATATATACCTAAGTCATAACGGAGACCATTTAAATATATGTCGGTCTGAATTATTGCTTTATATGCTAAGCACTTAGTTGATCAGGATCAATTATTGAATGAAGTCTATAAGGAAATATATATATACAAATGAAAAATTTCTTAGCACTTGCAGTTGATCCGTATAAGTTTGAAAATAAAGACTTCTTTTAGTCGGCTTTATTATTATTGTTATTATTATTTATCTTCATGTTCTGTATAATTTGAATTTTACGACTGACTCTATTTTAACGGCCCACAAACCGACGAGGAGGTAAATTATTGTGAACGGGTTTTAAGCCTTCCCTTCCCTTCCCAGCCCACCCCCCGACTAACAATTTTTCTGTGTTTGTGTTTGTGCGTGTGGGTAGGTATATACCTCCACTATAGCGTCCAACGCTTCATCCGGGTTTACTGAAATTGGGCATGCATGCATCAATTGGTCATGGCAAGAGTTCAAATGATTGTAGTTAAAATTGGCCATACTTTAATCTTGAAATACTGGACCTAGATATTTAAAATTCGGTATAAAGTTGCCTTGTTGGGTCGAAATCACATTGTGAAATTGTGGTTAGAATATCTTATACAGGTTGTGATGATGCGGGTACCTAGAGGTCTGGTCTCGTTACTCAGAAGAGCACTCTAGGCGGTTTATGATTTTGCGTGAGATCCGTGTGAGTTTGCTAGCTTGAAGGACCACCTGGTGTACCTTAGTACCCAGGAGCGGATATTTAAAGTGGAAAGACAGGATGTCGGTACTTACGGTTTTGTTTGTTCCGTATGTGCTGCTGGACTGCACTGCTTCTCGTTTATCTGTCACTCACTGAGGTTTCACACGAATTGCGATGCGGGCTAATCAACACAAAGGTTTGTGTGATGCGATGCGGCGGTTTGCGACGAGAAAAAACGATAATCTCGTCTGTTGTTGCGGAGCGAATATATTCGACGACGCGCCTCGCCAAGTCAACAAATATACTGTCCTACCCGTCGTTCCGACGGGGCGATCCGTAGCGCTGGGCGGCTCAGATCGGCGCGGGTCGCGACATGTTTAAATGGGTACCGACAATATTGATTGGAGCGGAAGAATTTATAAAAGGGATTGGATTAGACAAGTGATTAGGAGGCGGAAAATTACGCTAATTCTCACACAAACCTCACTGGCGTGAACATTCCCCCGGCCTTGAAAGGACCCCTTTCAAATGAAAGGTATAAACCTTTATGTCATGTGAGAATTAATACCCAATCTATTAACTTGAATGCACCAATCGACCCTGTGTGTGTTCTCAATGAAGCGATGTGATGAATTTATTATAAAGCGGTTATTATGTCAGCTGATCTAAATGGCTAAAGAATATAACTTAACACTAAAAAATGCGGTTGGTAAAATTATAAGTAATTAAACATTTGCGGTTTTATTGATTTGTGCGGGATGCGGTAATTCTAATTGAAAGTTTATTGAGTTGGTAAAGGGCAGATCTTTACCACCGGTCGCTTGTAAACCCCAGACTTGGTCCGGACAAGAACCACTCGAGTTACGGCATCTGTGCCAGGATAAATTTCTTCTATTACTCCTAAAGGCCAATGAAGAGGCGGAGAGTTATCCTCCCTCACAAGAACGACCATCCCTTTGACAATGGGATGAGACGGGGTATTCCACTTCTGCCGTACTTGCAAGGTATGTAGATATTCCAGACTCCAACGAGACCAATAATTTTGCACCATATGGTCCAGCATAAATTTGCGTTTGATCGTAGAAAGTGGTTGTTCTGATACAGAGGCAGCTGGTAGCGAGGTTAGTGGTGTTAAGGTTAGGAAATGGGCGGGCGTTAGTGCGAGTGGCTCTGATGGATCACCACTTAATAATGAAAGTGGACGTGAATTTAAGAGGGCTTCTATTTGAGCGAGGACGGTGTATAACTCTTCATATGTTAAAATTTGCGTACCAATTACTCGGTGGAGATGAGTTTTTACAGAACGGACATTTGCCTCCCATATACCACCAAAATGTGGGGCACGTGGTGGATTCAATTTCCATTCAATCTTGGAAGACGTGAGGTGTTTATTTATAACACCATTATATTCGTCCGAAGCGAGAAATGAATACAAAGAGTCTAGGTGGGACTTTGCTCCTATGAAGTTAGTCCCACAGTCTGAGTACATGGTACTACATGGACCTCGCCGGGATAAGAAGCGTTTGAATGCATTTAGAAATGTTTCTGTGCTTAAATCAGAGACAAGTTCGAGATGAAGAGCGCGGGTTACTAGACATACGAAGAGGCATAAATATGCCTTTTGTGTGCGACACCCGCGATAACGATTGAGTACTATTGTGAAAGGACCGGCATAATCAACTCCCGTGTGGCAAAATGGTTTTGCTTGACGTACGCGACATGCTGGCAGATCGGCCATTATCGGAAATACCACTTTAGGGTTCGTTTTGAAACATGTGTTGCACATTTGAATGCGTTTCCTTACAATGTTTCGTGCAGACAGAATCCAAAATTGTTGCCGCAGTAACGACATCAATAAATGGGGACCAGTGTGCATGTACCGACTGTGGTAGTAATCTATAATTAGATTGACTACATGATCGCGCTTAGGAAGTAAAACTGGATGCTTACTTTCCTCACTCAGTTCAGCGTTCGCCAGTCTACCGCCTACTCGAAGTAGACCATCCTTTAAGTGAGGGTTGAGCTTGCGTAGAGCGCTTGACGCTGGTTGGTTTCTTTGTATGGTTTTAATATCTTCCGAAAAATGTACCGTTTGAACTGCCATTAAAATGCGAGACTCTGCAGCATCTAAATCAGAAACTGTCATTTTGGCCGATCTTGGTAACTTCTTTGTAAAGCGAAGTACATAGACAACTATATGGAGTAGTCTAGACCACGAAGAAACCCGTTTGGCTAATGTGTACATTAATGGTTCTTCAGCTGATATTGTACTTAACACCACTGTTTTTTCCTCAGGAACTGCTACCTGCTTGTCGTGAGTAAATGGTTGGATAGGCCAAACACTTGAATCTGACTGGAGCCATGGAGGCCCATGTAGCCAGAGCGGGTGATCAATTAGTTGAGAAGGTAATAAGCCCCTGCTCAAACAATCGCTAGGGTTTTCATTACCTGATATATGGTAAAATGTGGATGCGGGGAGGTTATCATGAATTTTTGCGACTCGGTTTGACACGAAGGTGTGCCACCGATGCGGGGATGAATGAATCCAACTTAGAGCGACGGTAGAGTCAGAGAAAGCGAATATATTTTCAAGTCGATAACGCGGAGTGTACGTATCGACAACTACCTTTAACAATTTTGAAAGTAAGAGAGCTGCGCATAACTCCAGGCGTGCAAGAGATACAACCTTTAGTGGAGCGATTTTAGACTTTGCACAGACTATAGTGAGCTTGTTTGGCCTGTGATCTGCGTAGGAAACATGTAAATAAACCACGCCTCCATAGGCCTTTTCACTTGCATCTCCAAATCCAATTAAAGTTAGGGTGACGTTTGATGTGACTCCTAAGTGTCGAGGTATTTCCAGGCGTTCCAACTCTGGTAATTCTGCTTGGAATTGTGACCATGCAGAAATGATGTTTTGAGGAGGCATATCGTCCCAGTCCAATTTTAGAAGCCATAAAGTTTTGATTAGCAGCTTTGCGTATAATATAACTGGTGCAACAAAACCCATGACGTCCCAAAGCTTGGCTACGCAAGATAAAATGTTGCGCTTTGTGCATTTAGTTATTTCAGGATTAACGACGAAAGTAAATACATCAGACGCAGGTAGCCAACGAAGACCCAGAATGTTTATAGAATGTTCTTCCTTAAAATCCACTGCTTGAGAAAGGCAGTGTTCCTCGGGGATTCTCTGTAGAAGTTCATGCGAATTGCTGGAAAATTTTACAAGGTCAAATCCCCCGGCCTTGAATAATTTAATCAGCTGAGTTGACAACTCGATTGCGTCTGATGGTGTCATGACACTTGTGACTACATCGTCCATGTATATGTCTCGTGTCACTACTTCCGACGCTAGAGGAAAGCGGCTGCATTCGTCTGAGGCTAGGCGCCGTACAGTGCGAAGTGCCAGAAAGGGGCTGCATTTTAAGCCGAAACATACGCGGGTAAACTCGTAGGTAGTAAGAGGTTCATTTGGATTAAATCTATACAGGATGCGTTGAAATTTTCTATGTTCTGGCAGAATACCAACCTGCAAGTACATCTGTCGAACATCTGCATTAATTGCGATAGGAAATAAGCGGACATTGAGGAGAATGTTGAACAAATTGAGTTGGAGATTTTCTCCTGCATATAAAATATCATTTAGCGATACTGTGCTGGAAGTTTTGGCGCTAGCGTCCATTACTATCCGCAATTTTGTAGTGGTTTTATCTTCGCGAATAATTGCGTGATGCGGGATATAATAGCCGCAGTTTCCTAGGCCTTCCAGGACCTCGGAGAGGTAACTCTTATCTAAGTATTCCCGAATTGCTCCGTCGTATGTCTGACGCAACGATGGCGACGAGGCTAATTTTCTTTCGAGGGATAAGAATCGTCGGGTTGCGGTTTGTATAGAGTCCCCGAGTGTATCAACATCGTCCTTAAATGGTAAAGACACGGTATATCTCCCTGATGTGTCACGTGTTGTTGTGTTTGAGTATATTTCTTCACATTTCCGATCTGACTGTGATAGAAATTTTAATGTAGGGATTTCTTCTAGCTCCCAGAACTTTGCCATGAGATTCTCCATGGACATATTATTAAATGAACAGAAAGCGTAATTGTTTAATGAACAGCTGGAATTGGATATTGGGGCAGTCCCCATGACAATATATCCCAGTTTTGTTTCAAGTGCGTGTGGTTGACCTACTGAGCCGAGTATCTTTCCCTTCAATAGGATCTCCGTAAAGATCTGAACTCCGAGTATCATATCAATGGGTTCAGGCGTGCCAAAGTTGTCATCAGCCAGCGGCAAATTCTGCAAGTAACTTAATGACGAAACATCAATTACCGCACTAGGCAGCTCGTCCGTAATTCGGTCAACGATCAGCGGTTGAATGGTGAATTTTACGTCATTATTATGACGGGAACTTAAAGTAACACATGTAATCCCGTTTACCGGATGTGTCTTCCCCCCTATCCCTTTCACAAATGCATGATTGCGATTCGGTAGAGGATTTAGACCTAACCGTTTACAGCATGCATGTGTTATAAAGTTATTTTGGCTAGCACTGTCGATTAAAGCCCTGACAGAATATATCTGGTTCTTTGCGGTTATGGTGTTAAGACGAGCAGTGCCCAAAAGAATAACTTGATTTATGTTGGAGGTATGGCACCTTGGCCCAACAGAAGACAATGTGCACAGTGCAACGTCCGTTGGTGAAGCTGAAGTTTCATAATTTTTCGCGGATGGTGTATTTTGGAAATGCAGCAGTGTGTGGTGTTTAAGGTTACACCGACGACACCTACTATCGGATTTACATGCGTGCGTAGCATGTTTTGCACTCAGGCAATTAACACAACATTTAATTTTTTCACAAAATTAAAACGATTTTCGGGCGTTTCTTTTAAGAAATCGGCGCACTTATAAAGGACGTCGTGGTCATTTTTTTAACAGAATGAGCATATGTTTGGATTTTGTTCAATACCAACAAATGCATGGGATGACTGACCTGAACGTTTGTACCCACTATTGTTCGGTTTATTTTGATTGCCTATAGGGCGCAAATTTGACACCCTGTTGATAGTAGTTCGCTGCAGAATTTTTGCTTTTTCACGTATGAATGTGACAAACTCGTCATATTTAGGAATATCTGTCTTTATTATAGACATTTCGAATTCCTGTGCGGTTTCCCGGTCGAGTTTTTTCATGCCAATATGAATTAACAGAAACTCGGTTAAATCCGGTATTTTGAGTTGTTTTAATGCGGAAATACAACTTGAAAATTGATCAATAAATGACTCAAGATTATTTGAAGTTGATTGGGTTATAGGCTTTAAATCCAGAAGCATATCGCAATATGCTGTTCCAGTACCACGTACATCTTGGTATTTAGTAACCAATGTATTCCAAATTATGGAGTAATTCTCTGCTGCGGGCGTAATGCCGGCAAAGACTGTTTGCGCTTTGTCAGTTAATTTTCCTACTAAGTACTGAATTTTCTGAGAGTCTGACAATTCCGAATTTTCGTGGATAGACGTACGGAAAACCTCATAGAATACAGGCCAGTTCTGAAAGTTACCGTTAAATGACGGCAGCTCCAAGCGTGGTAATTTTGAAATATTGGAATTTTGCATGTGTGTGGTTTTTTTATTTATTGTTTCTTTTTTACGTTGAATGATACCGTATAGCTCTTCGAACGCAATGCATGGTACAAAATTTGGCTCAAACTCTGGATTTAAATCCAATTTTAAAGAATTTATATTTTCTATTAATGTGTCGAATTTATGATGTAACTCTGGCAACGTCGTTACATCCGCTAAAAACGATTCTCGCGAAATATCATCTGTAATATTTTTAGATTTATCGTATACTCTTTGCAAACGCGAGAAGTAGGATTGACGTTTAGACTCTAATAATTTCAACTGATTTTCTATTTTCGGAGGCATTTTGACTATAATTAAATGAAATAAATTTAATTATTGTTATATTATTTTTCTTAATATAAGTAATTAATTAACACACAACAGGGTGAACTGGCGAAAATATGCGAATAGATTAATGAAATGCGAAAAAAATATATGCGAAAAAACTATGCGAAAAAAAGGCCAAAGAGACCTAAAATACGATATATTTAAATTTAATTTGAATGATTCACATCCGGGCCAAAGTGACCCCAAACATGGTTTATTAAAATTTACTTTGAATGATTCAAATCCGGCCGAAGTGACCAACTTATGATGATGCGGGTACCTAGAGGTCTGGTCTCGTTACTCAGAAGAGCACTCTAGGCGGTTTATGATTTTGCGTGAGATCCGTGTGAGTTTGCTAGCTTGAAGGACCACCTGGTGTACCTTAGTACCCAGGAGCGGATATTTAAAGTGGAAAGACAGGATGTCGGTACTTACGGTTTTGTTTGTTCCGTATGTGCTGCTGGACTGCACTGCTTCTCGTTTATCTGTCACTCACTGAGGTTTCACACGAATTGCGATGCGGGCTAATCAACACAAAGGTTTGTGTGATGCGATGCGGCGGTTTGCGACGAGAAAAAACGATAATCTCGTCTGTTGTTGCGGAGCGAATATATTCGACGACGCGCCTCGCCAAGTCAACAAATATACTGTCCTACCCGTCGTTCCGACGGGGCGATCCGTAGCGCTGGGCGGCTCAGATCGGCGCGGGTCGCGACATGTTTAAATGGGTACCGACAATATTGATTGGAGCGGAAGAATTTATAAAAGGGATTGGATTAGACAAGTAATTAGGAGGCGGAAAATTACGCTAATTCTCACACAAACCTCACTGGCGTGAACAGGTTGAGTTTTAATTAACCGGAATCCTTAAAGAAGGTTAAGTACGAGCGAGTAAGCAACATTTGATAAAAAAATATGGTTACATTACAAATTTTTATTTAAAGTTAAAGTTTGGTTAAAGTTAAAATAAACTCAAATTTTATTAATTTAATTTTTTGAAAAATAGTATAAAACTATTGAGCACCATGCGCCATCTAGCAATAAGTAAAGTATCGCTAATATTGTTCAGTAGCGACATTTTACCTACTGATCGATGGCGCAGCACGCCCACACGCTTGTTAATTTTTTACTTTACAATTAAGTCATTCAATTTTAAACATTAAAAAAAAACCTTTATTTTTTTGGTTTTCCTATTTATTTTAGTTGCTAATTTGCTCGTACTGATTCAACCCCTCAAATGACACCTGGTAATTTAAACTCACCTGTATACAAGCGACACAAATAATATTTACAATCTACCATACATTAAATTAAGAGTAAGGCCATTTAAAGCGGCGTCGCTTGTGATGTGTGAATCGTAAAAAAAATGTGATTTATGACTCACGGCGACCCGCGTTGGTAATTTTATTTTTAAATTGAATGAGATGACGCGCCTTCAAATTCAAATTTTCATTGCGTTGCGTCGCACATAAACAGAAATTTTCGCTAACTGCTCATCGACTTTATTTATGAAACGACTATTCAGAAGAAATAAGTCCCTGACTACTTGCCGGGAAACTCTTGCACTGACACAACCGAGTTTTTACTTTTCCGGTTCACTAACCTACCAGGAGGGAAAGTATTGTGAAAAAAAAAATTTTTCGACATGAAAACGGAAATATTTGGAAAGTAAGCACTGGAAAGTGAGGTTGTATGACTGGACGCCAGAGATGCTGAAATTTTATTTAAATGCCTTTCAGCATACACTTCCAGACCCCAGTAACCTCGCTCGTTGGAGCTATGCCGAGGATAGTTCATGTCCTCTTTGTAGCAACACCCCTTGCACAGCTAGACATATTCTAGCTGGCTGCAAGGTGGCCTTGGATCAAGGACGGTACACTTACCGCCACGACAAAGTCCTTGCTGTTATTCGCGAGGTACTTAGCCTCTCAGTGGCTCGTGCCAACAAGGGTTTGACAGTATCCTCCAAACCCCCAATACAGTTTGTGCGGGTTGGCTCTAAAGGCAAAAAACATCTCACTGCAAAACCTTTCTCAATAATCGAGAAAGCTTCAGATTGGATTATGGAGGTCGATTCGGTCTCTAAGCAGTATAAATTCCCTGAAAGTCTCGGATGCACAGCCCTGCGTCCAGATATAACTCTTTACAGAGATATCTCGGAAGATGGTCCTTATCGTACAGTTAACTGTCCCATGGGAATCAAATATCCCAAAAGACCACGAGTACAAATTAAATAAATACCATGATCTCGCAAATGCCGTCACCCGGAACGGCTTCACTGTTCACCTTCACGCGGTGGAAGTAGGCGCTCGTGGCCTGCCAGCTAAATCTTTGTTTCACCTTTTTAAAGATCTTGGTCTCTCCAGGAAAATAATCAACTCCTTTCTAGAAAAATTATCTAAAACCGCGATTTCTGTATCTCAAATTCTTTGGCTTCGAAGGGGGAGTGAATGGGTGGTAAGGTGAACGCTCACATGTGGCAAGACAGCTGTCCTAAACCTACCACCGCCGGTCGTAAGTCCGGAATCGACCCTTCACCTCCCAGAAGTGTAAAAATTATATATGATGGGCCCGATTTTTGGTCGGTGAATTCCATGGCAGCTCCGTTTGTATTTTATTTTATTTATTGGAGCCCCCCCGAGACGATTATGGCAATTTCCAGATAAATAAAGGTGTCTCTGTATCTCTGTCTGTCTAGCTGTATCTATTCCTCCACGATAGCGACCAATCGCTTGATCCGATTTAGTTGAAATTTGATATGCAGGCATCATTTGGTCATGGCATGAGTTAAAAGGTCGTGGTTAAAATCGGTTTATCAGGGGGCGAAAAAGTCATTTATATTCCTTGAAATATTGGACTTAGTGATTTTAAATTTGGTTCACTGATGCCTTGTTGGGCGGAAAGATCATTGTAAATTTTGATTTGAATATCTCATGTACAATCTGCACTAATAAGATTTAAATTCAGACATATATTTTAATGCGATTCTCAGACTACAGCACTTCCCAAGCTTATGGAAGGTCTCCCAGATCATAATGATCCACAAATATGGAAAACCTCCACACGAAAAAACATCCTATAGACCCATCAGCTTGCTGCCAGTATTATCTAAGATGCTTGAAAAGGTGTTACTAAGCAGACTTTGGCTATCTTTACAAGAACGGGGAATAATTCCAGACCACCAGTTCGGATTCAGGAGATAGCATGGAACGGTTGAACAGGTTAATAGAGTCTGTGCCACTGTAAGAAAATCCTTAGAAGGCAAAGAATACTGCTCGACAGCCTTTCTGGACATACAACAAGCATTCGACAAGGTGTGGCACAAAGGCCTGCTGTACAAAATCAAATTAAACCTTCCGCACAGTTTCTTCTGTATCCTGGAATCATATCTCACAGATAGAACATTCTATGTTAAAGAAGGTGGAGATACTTCACAATTATATGACATAAGGGCCGGGGTGCCACAGGGATCTGTCCTGGGGCCTGCCCTGTACACTCTGTACACAGCCGATTTACCGACTACAACTGGCGTTACTACGGCGACCTTTGCTGATGACACTGCCGTATTAGTATGCCATAAAGACCCAAAGAAAGCATCAGATGCAATTCAAATGGGACTCCAAGTATTACACAACTGGCTGCAGAAATGGAGAATCAGGGCTAGCGCCGCCAAATCAGTCCATGTAACCTTTACCCTCCGCCAATGAAACTGTCCACCGGTCAAACTTGGAGATAGTATACTGCCGCACAGAGATTGCGTAAGATACCTGGGACTGCACCTTGATCGACGCATGACATGGAAAGACCATATAAAAATAAAAAGAGACGAGATTGCAACCCGACATAATAAACTCTACTGGATGTTAGGGAGAAACTCCAGGCTATCATTGGACAACAAACTCCATATATACAAGGCCATTCTAAGACCGATATGGACGTACGGTATCCAACTCTGGGGCAGCGCTAGCGACTCAAATATTAATGTCATACAGAGACTACAGAACAAGATCTTGAGATCAATAGCAAATGTACCGTGGTATATTACCAACAATGAACTACATCAAAACCTGTCTGTGAGCACAGTAAAGGAGGAAATCCGAAACACATCAGAGAGATATAAGCAGCGGCTAATTAATCATCCTAACAAATTAGCACGCCAGCTGATGACACAGAACTACGCAAAACGACTGAAGCGACACAACATCCTAGAGCTGCAAGACAGACAGTAGCTCTAGGCCTTAAGGATGAGTGGATGCTCTCGCTGGGGAGCACATTCTGCAAGAGATTAAGCTATGTCACCACATCGACTCATAGTCCTTCGACTGATTGCCGATAAGCCAGGAAAAAAATTATATATTTTAACCAAATGATAACGCCGAGCCTCACGAAGCTAGCCAAGAAACGAACCGCGTCACCTGCGCCACTGAGGATGTGTAACGGAACACTATTGGGATCGTCCGCCGGCCGAGAGAAAGCGCTCATCGAATTTATTTATAAATTAATATTCCGATGAAATCAGTCCTTGGCTACTTGTCGCGAAAGACTTTGGCGTGTGACACAACCGATTTTATAACTCCTCCTACTGAACTGATCTCGTGAAATGCTTATTCAGTCTCTATGATATTACAACATTTTCATAATTTCAATCGTTGGGCCTCAAATCTTAATGCTGCAGCGAGATTACAACACTGAACCGCGAAAGGAAGAAGGATTTGCTAAGTTTTGAATTTGTTTTGTAGTTTTCAAGCAAAGACTTTGTATTTGAATTCTGGGTTCCTCAGTACTGATGCTGCAGTGGTATGGCCTGAGTATGGATATGGTCTAATATGATTTCTAATATGATCGCCCAATGCGCCCCATAGCTGCCCGTGGTATGGCGATTATCTTTTAGTGGATTCAATCCCACTAAGACACATTTTCGCAAGTGGCTTTTTAAAATTTGCTCGATCGTCGACTCTGGACTAAAGATGGGATGTATGGTGTAATTCTCTGTTGCGTTGCTTTAGTAAATTCCTAGATGTATGCATTAATTCTAATTAAAATAACTTTTTCTTTACCAAGGAAGTAGGGACATACTTATTTAAGGTCAACACAATGTTGACTTGTAATTGACCTTGTCCTGTTTTAAAGCAATAAGAGCAATACCTAACTTAAATATGACGAGTTTATGTATGTAATGAAAGACAATAGTATAAGAGTATATCGAATATATTATTTGATAGCACTTGCTTGATCTGGATCAACAATGAGCGAATGTGATAAATTTGACCGTTACGGATCAACTTACCCTCGAGCAATAAGTAAAAAATAATAGCGAGTATAAGTATCTAGCTTCGAATACATGAAAGCGAAAAAGCATATCTTACACTTATATTCGACAAAGACGAATATATCTCTCTTAGTTCATCGCTGACAAGCAAAAGAAGGTGGATCAACAAAGGTTCTGCAATATCACTGGATGCGGTTTTTACGGTAAAGTATGATTATATATATATATATATATATATATATATATATATATTTATATATATATAGATATATATATATATATATATATATATATATATATATATATATATATATATATATATATATATATATATATATATATATATATATATATATATATATATATATATATATATATATATATATATATATATATATATATATATATATATATATATATATATATATATATATATATATATATATATATATATATATATATATATATATATATATATATATATATATATATATATATATATATATATATATATATATATATATATATATATATATATATATATATATATATATATATATATATATATATATATATATATATATATATATATATATATATATATATATATATATATATATATATATATATATATATATATATATATATATATATATATAATACATCGGACATTAAAGTCAAGAATCATATTGTGTGGATTATTTTTTAAATAATCGTTAACTATAATAGTTACCGAACGGTTCTGAAAGGCGACGTGAAACAAATGAGAAGTAATTGAAAATATGAATATTTATTATGGTTGATTCATTTTAGCTAATTATTTATAGTTTCTGGCAACATAAAAATTAAAATACAATTATTCCTACCGATCACTTTCCAGTTTACTACTACTTAAAACCAATTACAATGACATATTATCATCACTAATAATTGTGGTTCTAAACAAACACTCCTTCTCCCTACTGAATGTATCTTCATTTAATAGCATTCATTAATGTGATTGAAGATAAATTCTTTTCTCGCAGACCGGGAGTTAATGGGCCCTGTTTGAATTGGCCACGAAGACTGTTTCTTTCAGGGTCAGTCATACTCACAGGTCGACCTCCATCCGGCGGCCTCCACTCAGAAGGGAGAGCCAAGGTAGGACGCTGGCCTGCGGGCCAGTCTCCCCTAACAGTCAACCTTCGGGCGCTCCTGGTCAGTTTGCGCACCGTGCGGCAATCGATTGAGCACTCCCACTAACAGCCAGGGGAGTCTGGGAACAATGTTTCTTATAGAGCGGGGTGGTTGTTAACCTTATGGCAACTGCTCTTGAAACAAACGTTCGGCCACCCGATCTCTGGTGAATAAGCCGTGCAAAGCATGCCGTGGTCCGCGATAGATTTGGTTGACACCGAATCACCGCTTCATAAGGGAGAGGACCGCGCAAGCGACCTCGATCCTGTAACCATTCAGGAGGTAGGAGGTATCCTGAAGGTTAATTCCAGACGGAGATATCCTTCCAAACTGGTAGTCAGGGGGCGAGGCTGCCCGCTGGACACCTTTCCCGGTGCCTCGCCGGAAGGCGTTGGCCTCTGACGGGCAGGTGGCGTAGCAAGACTGTGGATTGTATTTCGTCCCAAGTTTTCTGCGCTCACCTCACGGGAGACAAAACGATTCGATTGATATCGTTAAAACTTCCTGAGGTGTCGGGTTTGGCTGTTGTAGTTGACAGCTCTAGTTATTCGCTTGACAGTATAAATAAATTGTTAGGAAGATTTTTTAATATAACAATATATAACACTCCTGTTTTTTTTTCTATTTTTTTCTGTATATCCTCTGTTATAAAAAATTGGCATCGCATCCTGTTCCTATAATAAACTGAACATTTTAAAGTAATAACGATGAATCGATTGTTACACTTACCCTCGATTGTCGATTGCATTTTCCACCTCCCTATAGGAAAGGTTACCGTCAGGGGATTCGACCCTGGGTGAAAAGTTCGCTCATGAGACGCCTTCAAAGCGTGATGAAGGATCATCTATTTTCCTTTACATGCAAATACTGAAAGGGTGCCAAGGAGCCGCGCGGATATTCACAAAAAAATATGATGAATCATTTTCTTCTCAGTGACAAATTCGGGTTAGGTCGCTGAATGACAGAGTGGATGTAACTAGGGCAGTTTAAGATAGGTCAATAGTTCACAGAAAAAGGCACAATCTTCCGTCAAAGGTCTGTTTTATTGCCGATGCTTTTTAAAATATTTTCAAAATTGATTTTAATGGATGGACTGAAAACAGTCCATCCATTAAAAAAACACGGTTTTTTTTCAGGATTATTCCTCTTTGTTCACGTTGAATAATATTGTTTTTTCTCTAAGAATCATTTATAACAAAAAAATACATCTGACAGTTGCTGTGAGTGATGTTTTTAAAGAAACATATTTAAATATATCAGTGTTGCCAAAAAAAACACAAAGTCATTATTAAGTTTTAACCCTCAAAGGCCAGCTATTCTGACGCAAAATTCACGCGGAAAAACGAAGTTGTGCCTTTGAATTTTTTGGTCGATTAAGTAAATAAATACTAACAAAATCGTTTTTTTATTAATTCTGTCTTGTTATGTAATAATTAATCTTCGTCATGTATATTATATATTTATATAATATACAGGTTTTCTAGAGTATTTAAAATGTCCAAACAATCGATTGTTATCTCCCAAATATGAATAAAAAATATTTTTGACTATGGGCTGGTTATTTTATTATTTATTTATACAAAAACATCGATAATTATTACACATTACTAAATACAATTCTTGTGAGCTTTATAACAAAATTACACTTTAAAAACAACTTAAAAAGCTGATTAACTCATTAACTCGTGACGGTATGTTTTTAACCTTTGAAAATTTTGCTTGTAGGAGGTGTTAGTACACGAATACTAATTAATATATTATCCCATATATGCCCAGTGGGTCCTTTTTGTCCTGTACAACAGGTTATTAGAAAACATGCAACATTTAAACGAAAACGCTTATTTGTGGCTTCTAGCGCCACCTATCAGATGGTAAGATAATCTACTAAAACAAATAGGTGATTAATTTGTATGGTAGTTTTGAAACTTCTGGTGTCAGTTCAAGTTATGACTTCATTTTTGGTGGCAAAAAACTGTGTCTTTGCTGAGAATAATGTGAGTAATAGTTTATTCTTTGTAGATATTCCTGCTATGTTATTTTTATTATAAAATTAGATAGTTTACTGATCCCATAATGGTGAAAGTGCTCAGATATAAATGTTTTTTTGACATGGAGATAGCTGTCAAATCACCCGTGGGTCGCTAACGACCCCTCGGGAAAATCTATATGAGTAATAAATATAATTGCTATTTCATATTCCTAGGTCTAGAAGGCCGCTTACAACGAACGAAATCATAGAGGAGTTGGAAAATTTAGACTTCTACGATGGAATACAAGATGCTGATATTTTTATTGACCCTCCTGGCAACGGCAGGGTATCTGACGGTGATTCCGGCGCTGAAGAAGATGTATATTTCCATCATTTATCCCGTCGACAGCTAGTCGCACCTGCAAGCCTTATTTTGAGGCGTCCATTTGCTGAGGAAACCAAGTGCAGCGAAGATGAGGAACCTGATGATACACCACCATTGCGAATGGAGGAAGACAGTTGCAGAGGGGCACGCGGAAGGGGGCCTGGAAGGGGGCGTGGAAGGGGTCGAGGAACAGCTAATCAACGCCCAGCGGGTAGGAATCGCACCTGGGTGAAAAAAGATATTCCCGGGAATAACCGTGAGTGGACCACACCACTACCTAGTTCTGTTACAACTTTATCAGAAAATACTGACCCTGTGACATTCTTTGAGCTATTTTTCAATCGTGAAGTTATCGATTATTTAGTCAGACAAACAGTAATATACATATGCTGTGCAAGAGGGAAATATGAATTTCTCTTTGTCTGGCAAGGAATTATGTTGCTTTATTGCTATCCTTATTTTGTCTCGTTATGCTCCGTTGTCGCGATGCCGCATGTTCTGGGAGAGCAATGAAGATACTCATAATATCCTTGTCACAAAAAGTATGCGACGAAATCGATTTGAAGAGATAATGCGTTATTTGCATACGGCCGATAACTCCGAACTGCCTGAAAATGACAAGTTGGCGAAAGTACGCCCGCTGATTGATATGCTAAATGCTAAATTTCTACAGTATGCTCCTATCGAAAAGGAAATAAGTATCGATGAATCCATGTTTCCATACTACGGTAGACATGGTTGCAAACAGCATATTAGAGGGAAGCCAATTAGATTTGGTTTTAAAATGTGGATTGCTGCGACAAGATTGGGCTACTGCCTGTTTGCAGATCCCTACCTAGGGCGCTCTGAGCGTGTTAGACCGGATTGGGACATCATGTTATTAATAAACTGATAACTAAAGTACAGGGGGAGTATGCCAATACAGATTTCTCTGTCTATTGCGATAACTTTTTTACTGGACTACTATTGGCCAGCGACCTCAAAGGTAAAAACGTGTTTGTGACGGGCAGTGCGTAATAGCCGTATTGAAAACTGCCCACTAAAGGGCGTAAAGGAATGTCAAAAAGAAGAGAGAGGGTACTATGATTACCAGTTTAGTGGTTTCAAGGCGGCAGGTGAGGGTGGAGAACCCACCCACCGCCCGGGCAGTTATAACGACGGTGGTCGTCTTATCTGCCCGTGATATCATGCAACGACACCCCGCGCGTACCAGAAGGATATACGCGCGGGGGGTAAAGAAAGGTAGCCACCCCCCCCCCCCCCCCCGTACCACCCCGAAAACCCATTTATTCAGTATAAAAAACATAAGAAGATAACAACAAAAGAAGATAAGAAATAGTCGTAAAAATTATAATAAAATAAACACAAAGCAGAGATTAAAGTTAAACAAAGACAGGCTACCAAACACAGACAGGATGTCGGGGGGACTAAGTGGTTAGTGAGGGGGTATGTAGACGTATGGGTCATGGGGCGGTCTCGTGGGGGACGGCCTAACCAAGGTCCTCAGGCAGGTGACGCGCCCGCGGGGGCGGTTTGGGGGACGGCACATAGACGGGCACTTCGGGCTGGAAGTGGCCTTCGCATCACGCCACTGGTGTCGGGGGGGACCCCAAAACTGGGGTTCCCGGAAGCCTCAACTCCTCCCAAAGGGAAACCCACTTCTCTACGAAGCATCGGAACGCGCCGAAACAACGCCCACACTCGACCAGATCCGCATACCATATCGGTAGGCGCTTGGCGCAAGCGCCGACCTCACGCACCAATTCATCCCGTCCGGTCGAGAGCTTTGGGCATATCCAAATGACGTGTTCTGCCGTTTGAAGTCCATGCCCACACACGCACCAGGGGTCAAGGGAGAGTCCAAAGTCAGACAGTTTGGCTTTGAACTCCCCATTGCCCCCGACCAGCTGGGTGGTATGGTGATCGAACCGCAGAAAACACGCATTTTTCATTCTCGCCTCTACCGACGGAAAGAAGCAGTGGGTTACCAATTGGATGAGACAAATGGGATATGATACTATGATTACCAATTGGATGAGACAAATGGGATATGCGCTGTTAGGTGGCATGATAATAGCGTCGTGGCTCTCTTATCGACTGAACACGGGGTACAGCCCATCCAAACGGCGAGAAGATATTCAGCTGCGCTGAAATCAAGGATTAACGTACAACAACCTTATCTAATTTCGCAATATAATTTCGCAATATAAAAATATAATTTCGCGATATATGGGGGGTGTGGATCGACTGGACGCCAACGTGGGCGTATATAGGGTTGCTATTAGAGGCAAGAAATGGTATATGCCTGTTCTTTTTTGGATCATTGACGTGGCGGTGAATACTGCTACACTTCTAGCTCGCCAGTACCGGGGTGACGTCGACACGTTGGAGTTTCGGCGGAGCATTGCCCGTACTTTGCTGCAGAACCACGGAACCGAAAGGCTTCAACCCGGACCTACTCGAAAGGTCCAAACTACCGTACCCAATTCGGTGCGGAAGCACAATTCGGAGCATATGATCGGAATGGCTTTGACAAGACTTCGGTGTGCTTTATGTAAAAATAAAACTGTAACGGCGTGTAGTAAATATGGTGTCAATTTGCATGTAAAATGTTTCTCTCAGTTTCATTCTTAAAGTTTGTCGGTAAATAAAGAATAAATAAAAATAACATTTTTATTCAACATCAGTTTAAAGTAACACATTTGACCCAGGGATCGTTTTCGACCCTTTAAAAAAATACTCTTCCCCCACTCCCACCTCAAATCTTCACTTGGATTCTTCATAAGAACCCTTCAGGTGTCCACATATCCAAAAATGAAAGATATTGAAGACCAAAATAGTTCTGGGCATATATGGGTTATAACGGTGGCTTATTTAATGACAGGCGACTTTTACTGCAGTGGACGGAGAAATAGAGCCGATAATTGCCTAAATACGGAGATCGTCCGCAGCGAATAATCACAACATAAAACTACCAAATGGTAATAATGGCGTCCCAGAGGTTAAATAAATAATAAAACAACGTGTAAAATAGAATATTTTTAAAATAGAATATTTAAGTATATAATTTACTTCTTTATACACATGTGAGCTAATGGGCCCTTGCTGAGTCGGCCACTAAGACCCATTCTGTTCAGGGCTGGTCACACTCACGGGTCAACACCCATCCGACGGCCTCCACGCATGAAGTGCGAGCCCGGGCAGGACTCTGGCCTTAGGGCTAGTTTCCTCTAGAAATCAACCTTCTGGCGCTCCTGGACGGTCTGCGCACCGTGCGGCGTAAGCCAATCGCTTGTGCACTATGACTAACAGTCGGGGGAGTCTGGAAACAGTACTATTTTCTATAGGGCGGGGGTGGTCGCGGACCTTATGGCGACTGCTCTTGAAACGACCATCGACTACCCGATCCCGTGTGAACAGCCGGGCAAAGGATGCCGTGGTCCGCGAAAGATACGGTTTATACTGTTTCACCGCTTCGTAAGGAAGAGGACCGCGCAAGCGACCTCGAACTCGTAAACAATCGAGAGAACGGAGAAATCTGGTCGGAATTGGAAGTAAGGACGTGAGTGTAAGCCCGCTGGGTAACATACCTGGTTATCTCTTACGGGCATGTGGCGGAGCTTGACGGTGGACTGTTTTGTCCAAGTCTTCTGCGCTCACTTCTCGGAAGATAGAACGAATAATCGTTAATACTTCATGAGGTGACGGGTTCGCCCGTTATAGTTAACATCTCTATTTATTCTTCATACACAATAAATTATTTTTGTTTGCTGGTTTTTCTGTCGTCTAAATTTCTTCAGACAGCTTTCGGTTGCGAGTACAAGACACCCATGTACACACATTTACACGCATACATACATATAAACACATCACAGCAGGGTTGGTTGTAAGAAATTGTCATATGACAATAAACCCGCCCATTGCGAAATTTTCACAATAAAGAGTAGAAACATGTTGACGTCATCCAAATTTGTATCATACTATAATTTGTTTGTGATCGTTTTGTGACTTGGAATATATAAACAAAGGCAAAAATCAGTTGTGTCACCCCAAGACTTTCCCGGCAATCATACGAACCTCCCCCCGTGCCATACCCTTCATCCCCTCCCCCCCCCCACCCCAAACTCCTCCCCCCTAACTTCGTCCATCAAGCCCCCTTTCAATCTCCACCCCCCTAATCCCAGGTGTGGTTTGGAGGGGTCCCAACCCCACCTCAAATCCCCCTCTACCCTAACAATCCCCCACCGCAAAAAACTCTCCCCCCCCCCCTCAAACTTGTGGTTCCTTGGTTGGACTGAAATAGCGTCTGGGCGAAGTCATCATTCTGGCACATTTCAAAATACATATTCATACCGAAATAAATAAATTGGTATATAGGTACATTTTTTGGACAGAACACAAAGTAGAAAAATGTAATTTTATTTTAATTTAGGCTGGAATGCGTTTTTTCGGATTTTATCAAGATCTTCCAGATTTTTTTTCAATTAAATAGATTCGATTGAAATATTTCCATCCCGAGAGCATAGCGATCAAAACAAAAAAAGTATCAACCTAATATGTCCTTCACATTCAAAAAAGAATTACAGATATCCATCGTTCGCATCGTGAGTAGAAAAAACCACTTTCAGTTTTTCCCGAATTTTTTAATTTTTCGGGCAACTTTTCCAATTTTCGTTCCGTTAGGACCTTATCGGACTATTACAAATATTTAAAAAATAGCGAAATTGGTTCAGCCGTTCAACCTAATGTGCGGTTACAAACAGCATTTAATTTTTATTTAAATACTAGCTGACCCGGCGAACTTCGTACCGGCTAATAGTCAATGAATGTCGTGTTGCAGATTAGCTGAACTTAATTTATGATTTTATGAAAGTAATACAATGAATACAAAATAAATATTAAGTTCACTACTTTATTAAAATAATAACACAAGAATATCGCGTGTCAGCAATACATGATTGAATTAAATTATTTACATATTGTGCAGCATGGGATGCACTCGGTTTAATTCTCCTCATTGAAGCACCTTGTGATATGACATTTTTTGTTTTTTTTTATCAGGCGCAAGAACAAATAAATCGGATAATTTGCAGACACGTAAACATGCCACGTACAACTGACTATGAGAAAAACACAGATTTACATTTTGTATGGGAAAATGTTTTCTTTTATTTTAATTTTTCGTCAATTTTCCAATTTTCGTTTTTAATACTTATTCTTCTATTCGGGACGGAGACAAATACAGCAAATCAAAACGTATGAAAATCGGTCCAGCCTTTCTCGAGTTATAAGTGTTCGAACAAACCCTACTTTGTTTTATATATATATGGATAGATTAATTATCTGCAAATAGCAAGAAGAAAATTTTCCGAGATGAGGTTATATTCCCTGAATATTGCTTTCTTAAATATCCAGCGTTTTCCTCCGTTTTGCTTCGCGCTGTGACCTGTATCATCCCCGGACTAATTAAAACTTTTCACGTTGAAAGTTTGAGAACTCTTTTTTTATATTTTTCCTCCCTCATGAACTCCTACCGTATACGAGCGTGAAAAATGTATCGTATAAGTTTCAAAGGCTTTCTTTTCATTAATATTCATGCCAAGATATTAAGCTTTCATTTCATTGCCTTGAATTTTTAAAAACAACTTTTGTACGATATTTTGCATACATATAATTATATAAAAGCATTTTATGAGTCGATTCGCTATGATGTTATTAAGTGAATTATAATATACTAATGTTATGCTTATTACAGTAGATCAGAAAATTAAAATACATATCTAAAACAATAGTAAATAATACAAAAAAAAATACAAATAAAACCGAATTCAATTTTTTTATAAGTGCAGCAGCTATTTAATGGTAAGACTTAGAACGGGCTATCATAATTTAATGCGAATACAAAATTTCGTGTTTCGTTGGAAGCCAACCCTGGCTGCCGCAGTCCTGTCTTGGCGAACTTAGAACGGGCTGTCGTAATTGAATTCATATACAAAATTTCGTGTCTGTGCTGTTGACCGTTGAGGAGTCCCCTCGTAGGGAGCCAACCTTGAATGCAGCAGCCGTGTCATCGCAATACTTAGAACGGGCTATCATAACTGAATGCGTATAAAAAAATCGTGTCTGTGCTGTTGACCTTTGAGGTGTATCTTCTTCGGGAGCCAGCCCTGGGTGAAAAATCAGGTCATGCTTACCATTAAAAAAATGCATTGTCATCGGAACTGAACCAACATGTAGATTTTCAACTTTAAATGATAATATTTGAGGAGTTCCCTCAATTCCTCATGGATCCCATCACCAGAACAGGATTTTGATAAAAATGGGACCAATCTGGAAGTATATCCTTTCAAATAAAAAAGAATGTTCCGAATCGGTTCATAAACGACGGAGTTCTGAGGAAACAAACATAAAAAAAGATACCGCCGAATTGATTGAATAGAAAGCTTCGAAGTAAAAGTTTTTGATTTTTGAACTTGGTCTCAAACTGAAGTCATCCAAGTAGGCAACTGGAGCTGTCAACTACAACGGGCGAAATCAGAAAGTTTTAACGACATTGGACCGTGACGTGAGCGTAGAAGACTTAAGACGAAAACAGTCCACTCTCTAGTTACGCCACTCGCCCGTAAGAAGCCAACACCTTACCGCCAGATAACCAGGTCAATCGACCAGCGGACCGAAACACGCCATTACTTCCAGTTGCAACCAGATTACTCATTTCTCCAGACTGTTTACAGGTTCGAGGTCGCTTGCGCGGTCCTTTCCCTTAAGTAGCGGTGATACGATGTCTATCGAATCTATCGCGGACCGCGGCATCATTTGCCCGGATGCTCACCCGATATCGGGTAGCTAATTAGTCGTTTCAAGAGCAGTTGTCGTAAGGTTAAAAACTACTCCCACTCTATAGGAAACGATACTGTTTTCAGACTCCTCCGGCCATCAGTTGGAATGTACAATCGATTGGCTAACGTCGCACGGTGCGCAAACCGTCCAGAAGCGCTCGAAGGTTGACTCTAGGAAAAACTGGCCCGCAGGCCAGTTCTACCCAGGCTCGTCTCTGCGTGGAGGCTGCCGGATCGGTGTTGACACGTGAGTTTGGCCGGCCCTAAACGCATGGGTCTTAGTGGCCTAACTGCAACAGGGCCCATTAGCTCCCATCTAAGTAGACAGTAGTGCGGTGTCGACTACAGCGGGCGAACCCGTCAACCCAGGCTGGTATAACTATATCAGTTTTGGATGGATATCTCCGTCTGGAATTAACCATTAGTATCCTCCGTCCGCCCGACTGGTTACAGGTCAGAAGTCGCTTACGCGGCCTCTATCTGTTTTAATTACATTACATTTGCGCGTCATTTCAAGAGTCGCATGACAACAGGTCAACATCCACCCCCGTTGCTTAGAAGGCGGTATATTTATATATTCTCCAGACTCCTTTAGCAATTAGTCAGAGTGCACAACCGATTGCCGTCGCCGAAAAGTGCGCAAACCGTCCAGTATCGCCGCGATGCAATCCCACCGGTCCACCAGCTATGAGGTCTGAGAGTCTTACCCGGGGTAGAGTTCCGCATGTGGAAACTTCTGAATAGAAGCTGAATCGTGAGTTTAGCCGATCCGAGAACAAAATGGATTTTATGGCTCAAGCTGCACGAAACCATTCGCTGCCTATCTAAGTAGGCATATAGAGTTGTCAACTACAACAGGCGAACCCGTCATCTCAGGAAGTTTTAACGATTAGTCGTTCTCTCTCTGTGAAGTGAACGCAGAAGACTTGGACAAAACAATCCACCGCCAATCTCCGCCAGATGCGCGCAAGATACCAACGCCTTAACCGCGAGATAGCCAGGCATCTTACCCAGCGAGCTTACACTCACGCCTTTGCTTCCAATTGTGACCAAATTACTCCAGTCTCTTGATCGGTTACGAGTTCGAGGTCGCTTGCGCGGTCCTCTCCCTTACGAAGCGGTGAAACGGTGGTAGGCAGTGGTAAAAAGCGGTAATTGAGACCGGACGCGATATTTTGGAGTAGTTTAGAGTAAGTATTTTAAAACTTTAAAAGGAAAGTTAGGCTGAGCTCTCTGAGATCATTTAATATTTTTCGATTGCTGAAATGCGATTTCTCTGTAAAATGTATAAAACAGTATGTTAGAGCGAATGGTCGCATATAAATTGGCTTGCCGAAATGGACTTAAAATTGTGCAATTTGTTTCTCGAGTCTGGATAGTGGTGTGTTGATGAATCCACTGTATAAAGAGGGCGACTAGGGACTGAGAAGTGAAGATTGCCTAACATTATTCCACTAGCCAGATACATAGATCATTCATTCGTGAATCTAATACGTATCACGTTATACGTTATACGTACTCGTACTCGTACAACGAACGTAAAAGTACTCATACAACGAAATATATACAAGAAAAAAAATCACTACTATGTAAGTTTTAGATATCTGTAACAGTTTCAGATATTCAAAATTGGATGTAACATAGATTTTCAAAAAAGAAATATCGTCAAAGAAGAAATTAAATTGTGTTTTGTAATTTTGACATCATTAGTTAGTTAGTTAACGTACCCGGGCCAGGTTAGGACATGTCTCTCCAGAAACACGCGGCCTGGATGGTCTTGTTGTTCGTCTTTTGTAGGTCCTGGTGTGTGATATGGATTGACAGCTGTGGACAGAAGATGGTCTTCATTCTGCAGCTTTCCACTTCGTATGTTGGATTCGCTGTGTGGTCCCAGCGGAGGAGACTGGCTGAAATAATATTTTATTTTGTAAGTAACATGTAAATATACTTTTGCTAAAAATTAACGTTTGACGGGGTTGCCGGAAGGGGTAGACACCCGGATGATCTTCCATGTCTCCGTTTGTTCACCTCTCACGCGCTACCCTTCCGGTAAGCGTGAGGTTGTCGTTGCATGACATCCCGGGCAGATAAAACGACCTACGTTGTTAGAACAGCCCGGGTGGTGGGCGGGTATCCTCCCCCGCCTGTGACCGCGTAAACATATTTAAAAAAAATACGAGACTGGCTCGGCATCTTGTCACAGTGTCCTTTGGCCGGGAGCTAAGGGGCCCTTGCTGAGTTGGACACGAAAACCCATTCTGTTCAGGGTTGGTCACACTCACGGGTCAACACCCATCCAATGGCCTCCACGCATGAAATGCGAGCCTGGGTAGGGCTCTGGCCTTAGGGTTAGTTTCCGCTAGGAATCAACCTTCTGGCGCTCCTGGACGGTCTGCGCACCGTGCGGCATAAGCCAATCGATTGCGCACTCTTACTAACAACTTGCGGTGTCAACTACAACGGGCGAGCCCGTCACCACAGGACGTTTTAACGATTTTCTCGTTCTATCGCCCTGCAGTGAACGTAGAAGACTTTGGACAGAACAAATCCAACGTCCACCTACGTCACAACCCGCAAGAAGCCAACGTCTTACCGCGAGATAGCCAGTGTTACCTGGCGGGCCGACACTCGCGCCCTTGCTTCCAATTGTGACCAGATTTCTCCGGTCTCTCGATTGGTTCCGAGTTCGAGGTCGCTTGCGCGGTCCTCTCCCTTACGAAGCGGTGAAACGGAGTGCACCGAATCTTTCGCGGACCAAGGCGTCCTTTGCCCGACTCTGAACCGGGATCGGATGGCCAATGGTCATTTCAAGAGCAGTCGCCGTAAGGTAGACAACCACCCCCGCTCTATAGGAAACAATACAGTTCCCAGACTCTCCCGATTGTTAGTCGGAGAGCACAGTCGATTGGCTTGCGCCGCTCGGTGCGCAGACCGTCCAGGAGCGCCAGAGGTTTGATTCCCAGGGGAGACTGGTTGACCCAGTGTCCTACCCAGGCTCGCACCCCATGCGTGTAGGCCATCGGATGGGTGTTCACCCGTAAGTGTGACCGACCCTGAACACATGGGTCATCGTGGCCACCTCATCATGGGCCCATTAGCTCCCTTACATTAGCTTATTAACAGTCGGGGGAGTCTGGAAGCAGTACTGTTTCCTATAGAGCGGGGTGGTTACGGACCTTACGGCGACTGCTCTTGAAACGACCATCGGCTACCCGATCCTGGGTGAATATCCGGGCATGCCGGATGGAAGGATGCCGTGCTCCGCGATAGATTCGGTATACGCCGTTTCACCGCTTCGTAAGGGAGACGACCGCGCAAGCGACCTCGAACTCGTAACCAATCGAGAGACTGGAATAATCTGGTCGCAATTGGAAGTAAGGGCGTGAGTGTAAGCCCGCTGGGTAACACTCCTGGCTATCTCGCGGTTAAGGCGTTGGCCTCTTACGGGTTTGTGGCGGAGCTTGACGGTGGACTGTTCTGTCCAAGTCTTCTGCGCTCACTCCAGGGAGATAGAACGACTAATCGTTAAAACTTTCTGAGGTGACGGGCTCACCCGTTGTAGTTGACAACTCTAGTTCTAGTGTCCTTTGGCCCGGTGGTAGAAGAATTGGCCGTTAAGTTTAGACTCACTGTTTCCAGCGACGCCCGATTGTTCATGGTCGCAGACTAGACAGTCGAAAATATGCGCAATCCGGGGAGGCTCCTTCTGAGAAGAATTTAGAAAAAAAAATACATCGTTATACATAGGCACGTAACTTTATACATTTTTACACCATTTTATAATAAAGCTTATGCCACATTATGAGATAACGACTTCGTTACTTCATAGTGACGTCACAATGAGCTGATTTATTTTCAAGGTACAACTTTCAATCACTCTAGTTTGGTTTGTTCTCATCGTATCACAAAATTAAAAACACACTACGTGATAGATTTATTTGTAGATTCACTTACGTTTTTTTTAAACCATCCTGATGATACATTAATTCAATATTTATTACTTTGTTTGTAAGACCTACCGACATTAACGTCATATAAACGAAATTAACGTCATATATAGATGCTCGTCAGCAACCTCCACAGAATTATAACCTAGTCCTACACGAATGCGACAGTCTTGATTGTAACTGTGTACACATTGAGCGTGTGCCTTTTATAAAGTACCTAGGTGTTCATGTCGATAAACATCTCCGGTGGCAAATACATATCGGAAAGGTCGCAGAAAAAGTCCGTAAACTAATCTATATTTTCAGGAGTATCAGACATGTTCTTGATATAAAAACTCTGAGATCCATATATTGTGCTTTGGCACAGTCACTGATGATGTATGGCAATATCGGTTGGGGCGGTGCGGCTAAACTGCACTTAGACCCACTAATAAAAGCTCAAAAAGCAATAGTGAGAGTTCCGATTTACTTTTCAATGACTTCCAGATGCTTGATATCAGACAGCTTTACATAAAATCGATTGTCACTTATTTTCACCAAGACACAGATCGGCATTCCAGCCGAGATCACGAGATCACAAACACGACACAAGAAAAAAGCAAACCCAGAAGCAAATTCGGACGAACACAAGGTTTGCCCAGAGGCATTATTTGTTTCTGGCCCCTCGGATGTATGATGCATTCCTTGCGACACTCACAGACGGACAGAAGCTGAGAACCAGTATCGCTTTCAAAGCTAAGGTCACAAAATGGTTACGTTCAAAAAGTAGAGGCGAATGCGAAAGGCAGCTCATGGAAATTGTCTTAAAATAATTTTTAAAAAAATAAAGTTTTTGCAATTATTTATTTTGTTCATTTATATATTATTATGTAAGTATATATAAATTATATATTGAATATAGGTAGATACGTTTTGTATATATGTATGTGTGTGTGTATGTGTATATATAATTTTATATGTATGAGTTTGTATTTATAAATGTATCTATTTATTATAATGCCTACGTAGGTAATTATCCTTTTATCCTTTTATTATTACCCCTTTACTAACTAAGATTAGATGTCCTTTTCTTCAAATTTTCTTAACGATGTTGGTAAAAATTTTAAATATTTTAACCGAAAATTTATAAAAATGTGTACATGTACTATGTAACAACTATAAGACTGGTATCACTCCAGAACAGACTGTAGTCTAGTGGAGCTGATAAAATCCATCAAATCTGTACTTTCTTTGCTTCGCAAACAATGATTAAGTATTCGCTCTTTTTTACACTGTATTATTTATGTCAACATTGTAAATTTTTCTTTTGGATTTAAATAAATAATTTAAAAAAAATTAATAATAACTTTCACCGATATATTTTACCAATATTAATCTATATTACCTATATTATTATATATTTACCAATATTAATCAAGAGGAATCTACAGTTTTAATTAAATGTCGTCACATAGGATCAAAATATATATTATAATAAGCATCAGCTAGGTACTTATATAACATATGCATATAACATATGCAGTAATCGAACGGAAACTAACATTCCTGGAGATTGTCATATACCACTACAATAATTCCTGGTTAAAAGGCTGAAATCCATTGAAGATGAATGGTTTAAAATCGAAGTAACATTATGTTCACTTAGGCGCCCCAATCCGTTACCATTTTTTCCTCAACTCGGTTAAGTAATGCGCTCACCCGCCTAGAAGATGTTTTGTTATTAGCTGGCACAAAAATATGACAATGCATTAGTCTCGCGGCGGTAAATGTACCCGATTGTGGGAAGCGCCTTTTTTGTATATCGCACCTAGACCAGATCTGTAACACAAGTCAAAAACTATCAGTTATGATTTGATAATACTAAACATTAAGCCGAGCGGGGTTGCGAGGAGCCAGGAGCATGAGGGCAAAAAAGTATCTAATATTTTCGACGTGAAACCTTTTTCATTTCGGTCAGTAGTGGGTTGTGCCTAACACTGCTTAACTTCCGTGACATATGAGAAACATTGATTCAACGTGGCTACTTTACAACGATATTGAAAGTGTTTACTTTTCCTAGGCGAATATACGATTACTCCTTAGAAACGAAATTAACAGAACAGTTTATGATTTTATGGCCATGGTTTTGCTGTTTAACGACAACTACGTCAGCTTAATTTTTGTCTACTATTCGTATGTTAATCCGAGCTGGAGTGGTCACGTTTAAAAGAGCTCATTTTGCCATAATAGGGATTGAAACCGTTGCTTCTCAGCAGTTAGTAAGGCTTACAAGTGTGTAATTTGTTTTGGCCACTTCAACACATCGTAACACAGAAAGCACAATTCGATGCAGATTATTAAACGATGCAAAATCGATGCAGATTGTAGCCCCGTTGACACCGGTTCTCCTCGTTGTTACCGAAGTTAAGCAGCGGCGGGCGCGGTACAATACTGGGATGGGTGACCGCCTGAGTTTTGACTGCGTGATACTATAAATTCCCACCCAGAAGATGGTGCCAATAGGAAGCAACAAGGCGCGTTCCACAAAAAGGCATATGCCTTGTGGGTAAAAAAAAACATAATCATTTACGTATGATTGGTATTTTAAAGAGGTACCTTGTTTTCATAGTTTAAATATATGTCTCAGGTCTTTGGAACTTTTATTATTTTGACTTAAAGCATAACAGTGGTTTTCCTAAAAAAAAAATAATTGATGAAAAGTGACAGGAAAAAAGATTTTTTTTCGTTTGAGTTGATTTAACACATTCTATTATTTGCTTGAGCTTACATACATTATTAGGTTTCGGGCTCGACTCTCAGCTGGGTTAATATTTTACAAAACAACAACTTACACACATGTTACATTTCATAGTAAGGTTGGTTGTAAAGATATAGTAATAATTTGCATTTTTTCGTTACAATCATTACAATTCGTAGGAATGACATTAAATTAATCCTAAACTATTTACTGAATTTAACAAAGGATCAGGATAACAAAGAAAAGGAGGGTAAAATGCTGTTTTCAACATATTTTAAAATTTCGTTATGCGCGCTCATACATGTTGTTTTAAGAGATGTGATAGAGATGTAATAGATTGTCTTAAGATAATAAACCCACTTATCGCCAATTCCACAATAGAGAGTAGAAACAAACAGATCTAAAATCGTGCCCTTCTGAAAAATCGCGTTTTCGAGCTATATCACTTTTCTCGCAACGGTGTGATATTATTCTCCACTGTATCCTCCGTATAATTGCGCCTTTGTGAATCTGCCAGACGCATTTAAATGACAAATAACACCCGCGCGCTATTTTCATTTTTCTTGTCGACGCGACGGCGACGTTTTACGCTAGCGACAAAAGATCACCCCGGGCTTGGGTCAGCTAGCCGGGCTCTGACTATTGTGGTAGTGGGGGGAGGGAGGGGGTCATTGGACGACCTACGAATATAAAATATGTATATAGAGGCAATGTTAGCTTCATATACAAAGTTTGAAGTATGATTAAGATATTTTATTAGGTCTTTAACTATGATGTTGCCTTTCTATAGAAAAATTAACCCTTCTGTACTACTCGCGGGTCAATTTCACCCGCAACGACTTGTCTTCAGATTCCTTTCTACTCCCGCGCACCTGACCTCTGAGACACGCCCAGTACTTTTAGTCTCTCCGGCACGTATCTCATCCTTAACTACCCACGTTTCGCAAGAATTCTAGTCAACGGGTCAAAATGACCCGTGTGTAGTGCACGCGTGATTGCTTCGCCGTGAAAACTCATTTTCATCCTTCTGCCTTATTTCGAATTTATGTCACCTCAACGAAACGTTTATCTCGTGAGCAATTCATATTCTCCATCTTCGCTCAACTCAGAATAATTCCTAATGCATACTGTGCAATACTAATTCCTAATGCAGAATAATTCCTAATGCATGAAACTTCAGCTGGAATCAGCACCTTCCAGATATTAGAGGTGATTCCTTCCTTTCCATGACAAGGCACTATTTAACTAAAAAAAATAACCCGCATTCACCTACCTTTTTCCTATCCCAATCCTTTCTCTGATACTAAGTATTTTTGTCCGTTTATTTATTTTTTATGCATATATTTATTTACTTGTGTATATGTATGTATGTATGTATGTGTGTGTATATGTATGTATGTATGTATGTGTGTGTATATGTATGTATGTATGTATTAAAATCATTATTTTCTCATTTATAGTATTTATTTCGTATTTAAAAAATATTTGATATACTCGTAGTTTGGCTTACAGTTTCTTTTTTAATAATAATTATATAATTTATAAACATATAACATCGTCTGCAGGTTGACTGTAAGACTTTGTATAAAACAATAAGTCCGCCTTTGAACACATTTGTATTGGAGTTTAGGAGGAACACATAATTTATTAAATTTAAGTATTGTAGTTTAGTAACACATACATTAGGAGTTTTTTAATTTCATTTTCATTTCATAATTACTTTTAGAATAACCTCGAATTTCATCAGTAGGGCAGATCGAATATCATTAACAGATGAAAAAATCGATAGTTTATTGAATTTCGAAGGGACATCTGAGGAAACATGAAGAAGGATGGATGGTGCTTATAACAGCCGAGCCGATAAGTCACAAATTATTTCAGTGAGCCATAAGATTGATGACTTAGATGAAGGCTGCTACGGCTGATGAGACTGGTGAATTAGATGAACATTATTAATTATTTAGTGAGCATGAAACACAGAGTGAGCAGTCAGAAAACAAGTAGTCTCGGGTGAAGAAGAGGAAGAACCACTTACTTCTTCTTGTTATGGTAAAGACAAGACCAAGTGGACTAAGACTGCCCCTCATCGAGGGAGAACTGCTGTTCATAACCTTATCAACAACGGGCCTAAAAGGACCTGCTCGTATTCATTTTTTATTCATTTATTCAAGAAAATATACAAGAGTTATTTGAAAACAATAATACTGCCCGTTCCAATGAAGACACCAATGTTATATGACAGTAATTTGAAACGTAATTTTATGAAAAAGATGTTTTGTAATCTATTGGTTTCATTACCTAAGATCAAAATGTTATAGTAAAATTAAAAACAAACAAAATAAATACTATAAAATCAAAATCATTAAATAATAAAAGTAGTCAAAAATTTTATAAAATAAACCCAGACACAAAATATTACGTAATAAAATTAAATATCTGAATTCACACCATTATACATATAGGTAATTTATGTTGTCAGAGATATGAGGGTGTGTAAAATATGAAGGATTTTCAGAAGGATACATTGAGTTTTTGTTCTTTCTTTACTAATTAACCATTGAGCAAGACAATTTTTTATATTTATAGGAACCAAATTTTTGAGGTGTTTTCCTAAAATATTCATTAATCATTATAATTATAAGGTAATAATAATGCAAGGTAATGATAATAATGTTTTCCAAGCGATGTAGATATTCTGGGTACACTGTCAATTGTGGTACTTACGCCGACCTTGTGGATAAACCTATAAGTCCTGAACAGGCCTGGTCCTTACTGATTGATGACTTTATTTTAGAAGAGGCACTTACTGGCACCAATAAAAAAATACTAACGTTTGCAAAAATACAAAATCTTTAAGGATTATCATTAACAGAGGAAAACATTTAAGCTTTTTTATGTTGATCAGATGACCTCAGTTGAACTTCGAGCACAACTTAAGTTATTTTATCTGCAGGGAATCTTCATGTCCAATCATGGAAACATGCGATTGTTTTGGGCCCCTCGTATAATAGGAAGAGAAGTGTTTAGTGCGCAATGAGACAAGCAGATATGCTCTTATGGCTTACTGTCTACGTTTTGATAATGTTATAACCCGATAGCCCACCGCTGTGTACCACTTCTTTATTTGTGAGATGCTCATCGCATTCTCCTAAAAAGCATTTTGGGTTTTGTAAATGATTTCACTAAGGTATTTCCAAGCTTTTTGTGAACAAATAATACATTTTCGAATTAGCCCTTCCATCAGCGGATTGCCAGCGACTGACGCTTTCAGCAGTAGTGAAAAAATCATGCTTCCTACACGCTTCCTGTATTTTATTTGTTTACAGGACAAAAATGAGGTTGGATACTTGTATATTTGTATTTACAATGTATTTACGTTGAATAAAAACTTTTTGTCTTCGATTATAGAGCGAAATAAAAACATGCTCGATGAAGATGCCCCTTGTATGTTTTCTCTTATAATAATAAGTGGCAAATAATAATAAACTGTAATAATAAACGACGGCCCGGTGGCATAGTGGTTAGGTCGCCTGATCTTACATTGTAAGGTCCCGGGTTTCGATTCTCGGCTGGGTCACCGTTTTCCGTTGAGATCAAATTAACGGAATTGCATTTTCAATTCTGTCGATCGAATGCAATAACAAGACACACACTTACATGCATGTTACACGCACACATACATATAACACGTCATAGTAGGGTTGGTTGTAATTGTCATATGACAATAAACCCGCCCATTGTGACATTTTTACAATAAAGAGTATAAAAAAACAACAAACAATAAGTCTGTCTATATATTTCAGCCTATGTAATAATATGCTGTCCTGAAAACATTGAAACCTGCCCCAAAATCTTTCTTTGACCTACGCGCCTCGGGCCCATTCCGGCCTGTTCAGATATTCACCACGCGTTTTGCCGTCTTGTTTCCGGTAGTTAAAGTGACAGCTCCTCGAAAAGTTTCGCCCGGAAAGCAGAACACTGAAAAGGTCCTCTTTTGTCCCGGAATACTGACACAGTTGCCAGTCATATGTTTGAATTGTACGTATCTACAGATATAGACGTCCAAATTATATTTACAACAGCATAAACAGACTTAGCAACTTTTTTATATATATGATGATTGGACTACTTCGTAGGAGTTGTCTAATCAGGATTCGTAGATAACCGGCACGGAGGTATTTTTTTAACAAACAACGCTTTATAAATAAAAATAAAAATTTCGACAAATATCATCTATATCTGATCTAGAATCCTGCCTAAGAATATTGTTCACAATTTATGTTATACCTAGAGAGACGTATATATTCTGCCCTCGCTCTTGGACAAAATTGCTACAATTACCCACCTCTAAAATAATCTTACTTATATTAGGTACATGCAGCCAATATGAGGGCGTTCGCCCGCCAAGCCATCATATCTCGTTCATTCACGTCGAGGCTACCTCAGCCTTCTACCTTCACCTTCTGCAGCCTCCACTCCGTTTGTGTCATCAATCATTCTGGATTGAAAGATGAAAGGCGGACTCGTCTGCGCAATCTTGCTGCTTCAGCGTGACTATGCAGAATTTTCGCATGACTTTTTCGCAAGTCGCCCTTTATGAAAAGTGGAAACTTTTCAAGGGGAAACAATCATTTTCCTCCGTTACGAAAGGGGAATGCCTATATAATCTAGAACAATAATAAGAATAACCTTAAAAATAATACATTTTTTCGTTAAAAATAAGAAATAATTATTGGAAGTTGTATGGTCTTTATTTTAGGCACAGTACCTCTACCAAACAATGGCGTTTCTTTGAACAAAATTGAAAACGAGGCCAGCTATGTCACGAGTTCAAGGGCTCGCATATGACTGCTACATGTATACTACTCCGTCAACGGATATGTTCAAACGTTTTGAGGAATTCGCCGACAATCGCACGCGCATAACGCTAACCAAAGGCGTTCTTCGAGACGTACACCTCTGATCGCTTCCACCGCACTCAATCCCCGAACTACCTATAGCTTGAGAGTGCGTCTACTGTTCTCTCGGTATACTGTGTTTTAGGTTGATACT
>CALYMY010000359.1:0-37639 GCA_944548615.1 Micropterix aruncella
TATGAAAAAGTATATATATATATATATATATATATATATATATATATATATATATATATATATATATATATATATATATATATATATATATATATATATATATATATATATATATATATATATATATATATATATATATATATATATATATATATATATATATATATATATATATATATATATATATATATATATATATATATATATATATATATATATATATATATATATATATATATATATATATATATATATATATATATATATATATATATATATATATATATATATATATATATATATATATATATATATATATATATATATATATTATAACGTAAGATTAACAATCCAATCGCGTTATACCGAAAGAAACAAGAGCGCCATCGCGTTTATTTAAAACGCGAAAAAGAAAAAATACCATAGGTTAGGTTATGACCGAAAATAAAAAAAAACAACCCCAGGGTCGGGGAAAGAATTTACTTTGTCACTAAATTTGGCAAGACAGAGAATAAACCTTCGCAATTTTAAAATAAAACTACAATGTAAAGTTATAAAAACAAGATCCTTTTATTTTGCAGGTAGTTCCTCCTATCTCCTCTCCATACATGTGGTAGACTTCAGAAATGTGAATTGATAAGTTTTTCCGTTCAAACGGACATCCAGGCGAGAAAAATATCAAGGCACGGTGGGCCGATTTATTGTAGAAATTACATGGGAAAGTAAAAAAAAAGGCGGCACAGCCAAAAACCCGCTGTGACGAAAAGAGAAACACACCATTACTACAAAACTCGTTTATCTAATTGAATCCCAAAAGAATTAAACGCTTACCGGGAAATGAGACTTGTTCACATAACTTTAAATAAAACGAGGCACCTCTGGTGCACACCCTCGCGCCATCTTGGACAATATGATGTCCCTCAATGAAGTGTGACTAGATTGGACAGACTGGACTGCCTGCAGTTATACCAACTTTAGGAGATTTAAAAAAAACTCATAGCTACTCATGTTCACTAAAATAGTAATATTTTAGGTAATATTTATTATATTTATTAAAATTGTTTTTGAACTCGATTGTTTAAGTAAATCCCTTGTTTTTTTTGTCATGGCAAGAACACCAGAAGGGTCATTTTTTATTGGGCTGTGCAATACGGCTATCATTATTATGACAGATCCAACTGTCAAAGCTTTTAGCAATTAGCAAGATGTTTTGCGATTTTGAACCCTGATTCCGAAAACAACTCAAAAACTGAGTAAGACCAATACAAAAAAAAAACACTAGAAATACAAGCGAAACATGTTGCAATGCGTGTAACATGTTTTTGAAACATAACATGCCACGCAATTTGGATTTTTGTTACAGCCTCTCCCCCAAAAAGAAATCGGCAGGACACTAACGATTTCCTCGAGTCGTCCCGATTCGCACGTGATAATGGAGCACTAACCAAAATCTAAACAGATAACAAAAAAAAACACGTGAACTATCTAATACTCATCAAATGGTAAACCATGAAAAAAAATAAAAGAAAATAAAGAACAAAATACTCCTACTTCTCTTCGTTAACTAAAGAAAAATATCCATTCGGCAGGGTACTGCAGAGGTCAACTGCTAATATAAATCACTCTACATAAACGTAGAGAGTTACAACAAACACCAAACAACTCCAAATAACTTACCAACCCCAAAGGGCTACCAGGTCAGCCTGATAAACATTAAAAAAAAACGGACGAAAGTTCTAGTGGCCTTATAACAGGACCGCACAACTTGTCGAAGGAAAACCTGACGACCTCCAAACCATAAAGCAAAACTAAGTAAACTTATGGTGGACACCAAAAAAAAAAAAACAAACATATTAGCAAAATTGTTGTTACTCGACAGTAGCCAATGCCTAGTAGGAAAATGTTGAATGTCAAGTATTACCTTTCATACCGAGCTCTAGCATACTTCCCTTTCATACGACATTCAAACCCCTGTAGTGCTAGACAGGTTTGCTAGCACGACGGACACAGACAAAATGATATCAGTAATGGTAACCACCCGGTACCACACCTTTATACATGACAATTATTAAGAGAGTGAAATCGAAGACGTTCGACTAAGATGAAACAGTTTTTATACGTATGTTAACGAGGAAACAACCAAGAAAAAAACAACATCAAACGGAGTCCTTGGGATTCAGTTTAAAATCCTTTATATGCCATGTGCCTATATTCTTGCCTTCTGCATTAAGCAGTTCATACACCAAACATTTCTGACATTTTTCATACCGCGGGGCAAACTTTGAAATGAAGTAATTTCCCGCATTGCTCAGAAAATAAGTCTTTTTATAAACCGTATCCCCAACGGAAAATTCAGCCGGGAGGTGTTTGCGGTCATACTTATTGTGAGCATGCGATTGAAGTAATTTCTTCCGCACGGTATGGAAAATGCCAGGAAGTTCACTCAAATCCTGAGCGTAGGACATTCTGCTACCGAATATGACTTCGGCTTGGGATTCCGGGGATTGCGTATAAAAAGAACCATCTAAAATCGGTTCTCGACCATGGACAAGGAAAAAAGGGCTGAAACCCGTGGCTTCCGAAACAGCCGAATTGATCGCCATCTGAATGGCAGAAAGGCGGAGGTCCCAAGAGCGATGGTCGTCCTTAACTGACAACGCCAACGCCGTGACAACCCCACGATTCTGCCTCTCAGTTGGATTGACCTGAGGGCAATATTTCGGGTTCAAGTATACCTTGGGAATTCGGTACTTGGTCATTAGACCAGTGAACTCCTTACCAATAAATTGTTTCCCATTGTCCGAAATGACATACTGCGGAACACCAAATTGCAGAAAGACCTTATGCTCCATAATGTGGCTAACGATTTTACTAGTAGCACGTTTTAAAGGGAATAATAAGCAATATTTGCTAAAACAACACGTGACTACTAGAATATGTATATTTCGATCTCTCGTCATCGGGTAGGGACCCAAAAGATCGACGGAGATCATCTGAAAAGGAAAGGCACACGACTTTGGATTACCCAAATGACCCAACGGAGACACGTTCGGATGTTTGTATTGCTGACACGTATCGCACTTAGAGACGAATTTAACCACGTCTCCATGTAAATTTGGCCAAAAATAGCGCAAACAAAGACGACGATGGGTTTTAAAGACCCCAAAATGAATTGCCAAATCAGAAGCATGGTTTTCTTGTATTAGCTTTTCTCGGAGAGGTAACGGCACAACTAACTTCCAGTCGTAACAACTGGTAAGTTGGTACTTGCTCCTCGAGTAACGATACAACTCACTGCCTTTGATCTGGTAATTGGGATACGCGGCAGGATTGCCGGATACCGCATTAACCAAATCGTTGTACCAGGGATCGGCGACAACCGAGACAGCTGCTACAGGAAGTAGGCGAGATAACGCGTCTGGAACGACATTTTCGACACCCTTCTTGTGGATGATCTCAAAATCAAAAGCCGATAAACGGATTCCCCACCTAGCCAAGCGTCCCGTTGGGTTTTTAAGCGATAAAAACCAACGCAAACTGGCATGATCAGTGTAGATTTTGACCTTGGGACCGCCCTCAAAGTAGCCTCGAAAATGCTCGACAGCATGGATCACGCTTAGGGCTTCACGTTCAGTAGCAGAGTAACGAGTCTCAGCCGGTAGGAGAGTCCTACTCGTGAAAGCGATTGGATGTTCTACGCCATCCACTGTCTGGGTAAGTACACCACCTAAACCGTACAACGATGCGTCGCAATGTAAAGCAAATGGCTTTGAATAGTCAGGACAAGCTAAGATCGGACTTGAAATTAAGGCGGATTTCAATTTTTGAAAGGCCTCTTCCGCCTCCGGTGTCCATGTAAACGCGGGAGCACCTTTGCGGGTACTAGTCAACCGGGAAAGAGGTGCAGCAATACTGGAAAAATTACGAATGAAACGCCGGTACCAACCGGCCATTCCAAGGAAACTCTTAACCATTTTAGGTGAATTAGGAGTGGGAAAGTCTAGGATACATTTTACCTTTTCGGGATCTGTATGTAGGCCATGGGAATCTACAACATACCCCAGGTACTTTAATTCTTGCCGGAAAAACTGGCATTTTTTAAAATTTATGGAGAGATTCGCATAAATGAGACGATCTAGGACTCTGTTTAAGAGAGAAATATGTTCCTCAAAGGTCGACGAGACAATTACAATGTCGTCTAAGTAGCAAAACACCTTATTATCAAACGAAGGGTCAAACAATTGGTCAGCCAAGCGTTGCATGCACGAAGGCGAGTTGCGAACCCCGAACGGACACGATGTGAACGAGTAAAAACCTCGACCAGGAACCGTAAAACTACACTTCTCTTGTGATTCAGGGTCCAAGGGAATTTGCCAAAAGGCAGCCGATAAGTCGATGGAAGATAAATAGTTAGCGTCTCGCAAACTGTCCAGGATGGTAGTTATTCTCGGGAGAGGATACGCATCCGGCTTCGTAATAGAATTGAGCTTCCTGCTATCAAGACAGAACCGCAAAGTCCCATCCGACTTGGGAACAAAAATAGTTGGATTATTCCAAGACCCCTTGCTAGGTTTCACAACGCCTAACTCGAGCATACGATCCACTTCTTCGTTTAATAGTTGTAGACGAGCGGGAGACAAAGGGTAATACCGCTGCTTCACTGGTGGATGATCACCAGTGTCGATAACCTGAGTTATTAAATTTGTCCGACCTAGACCTTTGACTTCCGTAGAAATTTTCTCAAAACTTTTAATCATCTTGTTGGCTAACGACTGTTGATTCTCCGTCAGGGAAGCGAAAGGATGCAAGGCCCTCACTTCGTTGACGGAGTGCCAACTGACATCACTAGACTCTAAACGAACATATTTTAAAATTTCAGGTACCAAATCAAATTCTCGGACAAAATCCATACCTAAAATCAGAGAAGTTCCTATATCCGGAGCTACCACAGCTCGGATCACCTGACAGCGATTATTGAATTTAAAGGGCAAAGAAATATAGCCAATCGTCCGTACTGTACTTGAATTAGCTGTGCTGAGCGTCAAAGAAGGCGCTTTATGAAGAGTATAACCGATATCAATTAAATACTTATGTGAATCGGCACCCAAAATTGTCAAGCTCGAACCCGTGTCGAGTAGACCACACACAGCTATGTCGCCTAACGAAACATCTAGAAACGGACGACGGTTATCCTTCTCGTTTTTAAATAACAACGAGACCGAATCAACAAATGACCTTATTCGGTCTCGTTGGGGCAAGTTTTTTGAAACATTCTGATGAGGTTGAACCGGTTTTCTTTCCTTTGAACAAGCCGGGCAAGTAGCAACGGTGAAATTAAACTTCCCACAACGGTAACAATATTTAGAGTGCCCGTGGTGAGTACCACCACGAGCACCACGCAAAGCTCCAGGGCCTCCGCGAGGACCGCCGACGTCAGTCGTGTTGCCTCGGGAGAACCCACTTCTATTTGAACCACCCCGAGGGTGACTTACATCCCGGGGTTGGTTATTAGAATTATTTCAATCTACCGCAGAAACCGCGCAATTTTGGAACTGCTGAAAAAATGAAGAATCCCTATCAGCAATGTCAACGGTGGAGTGATCGATAGCGTGTACCGTCTTGGACGACGACGCTTTGGATTTATTAAAAACCTGTAGGTTTTGATTATACTCGTCTATCGACAACTGAGCGTTTTCCAAACGCTTACCTAGGTGTAGAAGCTCATCAATGGAGTGGATGGTCACTAACGCGAACTGTTGTTGCAGGTACGGCCTCAAATTAGAGCAAATTATCTCCAGCTGTTCGGCCTCTGGACGTGGCCGAGACAATTTCTGGAAATAGCTCAACACTGTGGTAACAAAAATGTGGAGCGGCTCATCCGGCCTCTGAAACCTGGCACGTACCTGCCTCAACAAGTCGCGGTCGAAGTTCGCACTACCAAAATTATTCCGCAATTCACTTGCGAGCTGAGACCAGCTCTCAATATGTGAAACCCGGGTGCGATACCATACGAGCGCATGATTTGTGAAAAGCTCACAGGCAGATTTTAATAAACGCGCGTCAGAAATGTTTCGCGCCAACCTATTCTCTTCAAGTCGTTCCAAAAATTCGACGACACAAGTCTTCCCGTCGTACACGAAACCTAAGCACAAAGGCTTCAAAACTCGCTCAAACGACACGTCAAAATCTCTGCTAACCGGAACCTCCATATTTTATTTTTTATTTTATTTATTTTTTTTTTAAAATCTCCACCACAAAAATATAAAACCCAAAAAAAAAAACTAAAAATCCCAAAAAAAAAATATTATTCTAAAAAATTAAAGTAATGGAACAAGCTCACTCAGTTTTTCCCTGTGCCACCTTTTTCTTCCCAATTTCGGCAACCGATAAAACGCCCACCTGGATATCCAATTTGAACCTGAAAATATTACAAAAATTAGTCAATAAACGTTTAAGAAACGGCAACAGAATAGTATAAGATACGGCGAACTTATCGTTCATTCGCTGCGAACCGCAGAAAAATACAAACCGCTTATTACACAAAATATTAATCTATACAATGTTTCTCGCCGGATTTAATAAAAATTACAGTATATTACTTAAAATATTGCGGCGAACTTAACATTCGTTCGCGGCGAACCGCAGAAATAGTTAATAAGGCAAAAACGCGAAATTATTCGCAAATTACGTAACATCTGTCAAAAAAAATACCGCAATTTGAAAAAAATACCACAATGTGGCTACAATAATAATTCTCATACAAAACTGAGAAAAAAAACACAAAAATACCAATATCTGAAAAAGACTACCACTTATCAAAGCAAAACGTGTATTTTAAAATTGCGAAGAGATATTTCCACCTGCCAAAATTTAGTTTATAGGCCCCACGTTGGGCGCCAATTTATAACGTAAGATTAACAATCCAATCGCGTTATACCGAAAGAAACAAGAGCGCCATCGCGTTTATTTAAAACGCGAAAAAGAAAAAATACCATAGGTTAGGTTATGACCGAAAATAAAAAAAAAACAACCCCAGGGTCGGGGAAAGAATTTACTTTGTCACTAAATTTGGCAAGACAGAGAATAAACCTTCGCAATTTTAAAATAAAACTACAATGTAAAGTTATAAAAACAAGATCCTTTTATTTTGCAGGTAGTTCCTCCTATCTCCTCTCCATACATGTGGTAGACTTCAGAAATGTGAATTGATAAGTTTTTCCGTTCAAACGGACATCCAGGCGAGAAAAATATCAAGGCACGGTGGGCCGATTTATTGTAGAAATTACATGGGAAAGTAAAAAAAAAGGCGGCACAGCCAAAAACCCGCTGTGACGAAAAGAGAAACACACCATTACTACAAAACTCGTTTATCTAATTGAATCCCAAAAGAATTAAACGCTTACCGGGAAATGAGACTTGTTCACATAACTTTAAATAAAACGAGGCACCTCTGGTGCACACCCTCGCGCCATCTTGGACAATATGATGTCCCTCAATGAAGTGTGACTAGATTGGACAGACTGGACTGCCTGCAGTTATACCAACTTTAGGAGATTTAAAAAAAACTCATAGCTACTCATGTTCACTAAAATAGTAATATTTTAGGTAATATTTATTATATTTATTAAAATTGTTTTTGAACTCGATTGTTTAAGTAAATCCCTTGCTTTTTTTGTCATGGCAAGAACACCAGAAGGGTCATTTTTTATTGGGCTGTGCAATACGGCTATCATTATTATGACAGATCCAACTGTCAAAGCTTTTAGCAATTAGCAAAATGTTTTGCGATTTTGAACCCTGATTCCGAAAACAACTCAAAAACTGAGTAAGACCAATACAAAAAAAAACACTAGAAATACAAGCGAAACATGTTGCAATGCGTGTAACATGTTTTTGAAACATAACATGCCACGCAATTTGGATTTTTGTTACAATATATATATATATATATATATATATATATATATATATATATATATATATATATATATATATATATATATATATATATATATATATATATATATATATATATATATATATATATATATATATATATATATATATATATATATATATATATATATATATATATATATATATATATATATATATATATATATATGATAAGGTTTGTAAAGAAATCCGTTTATAGGATGATGTTTTTATTTAAAACAAAATTAGTAAAAGCTACTTAAAAAGTAGCGAAGGAAATCCCAGCTTGTATTGGGAAATGCTTATGTTTGAATGAGATATACTTACGGATGTGCACGACTTTCGACGGTGCAATGTAAGTTTAACCCCTCAAATGTGAGGCGTCCCTTAAGGGATGCCTTGGCAAAATGTATACAAAATGTATATAAATTTATATAAATATAAATATAAATGTAAATGTGCGCCGCTTTATAGTAATCCGCTCTATAGTAATGCTATAGCTCTATAGTAAACCCCGCTCTATGTAAATGTAAATGTAAATGTAAATATAAATTTATATACATTTTGCCGTAGGCAACCCGAGCTAATCGCCATTCATTTGAGGGGTTAAAGGTCCTTTTGCAGTCGACTAACGATCACTATTCATCCATATATCTCATAAATAGGGCTTATCCTTATGCAACACAAAATGCCTTCAATTGAGACGAATTAAGCGAAAAAATAAAAAATTTAACTATTGATCACTTCGGCAAAGCCGTTTTCCAAATGAAAGTGACATTACGAAATAATTCAAATTTCGAATGCTACCAACATTTAAAATATGATACAATTGGCTGAGTTTGTTATCAACGAGCCATTAAATCGAAATAAAAATAAAAAAACCTCCATATGCTCAATGAAATGAAAGAAGAAACTTCAATCTTAATTTCTGGCAGAGGAGTTTATAATAAAGATTGTATAATGTTATCAAAATAGGGTAAACCTATATAAAATTGTATAATATTAAAAAATTGTAAAGAAATATTGTAGAAAACAGTATATATTGTTATATTTGATAAGGTTTGTAAAGAAATCCGTTTATAGGATGATGTTTTTATTTAAAATAAAATTAGTAAAAGCTACTTAAAAAGTAGCAAAGGAAATCCCAGCTTGTATTGGGAAATGCTTATGTTTGAATGAGATATACTTACGGATGTGCACGACTTTCGACGGTGCAATGTAAGTTTAAAGGTCCTTTTGCAGTCGACTAACGATCACTATTCATCCATATATCTCATAAATAGGGCTTATCCTTATGCAACACAAAATGCCTTCAATTGAGACGAATTAAGCGAAAAAATAAAAAATAAACTATTGATCACTTCGGCAAAGCCGTTTTCCAAATGAAAGGGACATTACAAAATAATTCAAATTTCGAATGCTACCAACATTTAAAATATGATACATTTGGCTGAGTTTGTTATCAACGAGCCATTAAATCGAAATAAAAATAAAAAAACCTCCATATGCTCAATGAAATGAAAGAAGAAACTTCAATCTTAATTTCTGGCAGAGGAGTTTATAATAAAGATTGTATAATGTTATCAAAATAGGGTAAACCTATATAAAATTGTATAATAATAAGCCCTATTTATGAGATATATGGATGAATAGTGATCGTTAGTCGACTGAAAAAGGACCTTTAAACTTACATTGCACCGTCGAAAGTCGTGCACATCCGTAAGTATATCTCATTCAAACATAAGCATTTCCCAATACAAGCTGGGATTTCCTTCGCTACTTTTTAAGTAGCTTTTACTAATTTTATTTTAAATAAAAACATCATCCTATATATATATATATATATATATATATATATATATATATATATATATATATATATATATATATATATATATATATATATATATATATATATATATATACGAGTGGTATTACCCGGCGTTGCCCGTGTTATATCTTTTCTCAAATACCAATGTATACCAATTTTCATGGCGATCGGTTGAGCAGTATAGAAGTTGGTGTGCTGCAGCGCCGTCTAGTTGAAAGTTGCAACAAAGCGGATATATATAAAAACCTTAACCATGAAAAAATACATATATATGCCAACTTTCATGGTGATCGGTCAAACGGTTTCGGAGTCTATTAAACTCGGACAGACGGGCATACAAATATACCAACATCCATTTTTATATTATATTATTTTGGCCTGTTTTTAAAATGTAAACTTTGAATGCCTATATCTCGCTTATTTATAGCGACCGACACAATTTTCTTCCAGATTTAGCATTAAAATGAAAAAAATTGGAGAGAGGTTCCTATACTGCAGTTATTCCACTTTTATAACTATGTGATAATACTTACATGTATATATTTTAATTAAAGAGTTTTGAACAATGAAGCACAAATAATTAAAAGCAGGAATAATTTCACTGTATTACCTTCACAATATTTTGAATTTAGAATAACGCTTGGCCGACTATGACGTTTGTAGGTTTAACATAGCAGCGCCATCTATGGATTACTCAATAGATAACGCCATCTGTTAAAATCGTTTGGAACTAACAGATAATTGCGAATGTCAAATAATAGACATTGCAATAAAATAATATCGCGACTATAAATTAAGACGTAAGCTATCCTATCTTTCAAGTTGGATCAAACTGCACATTGTGTGCAAATTTGATTCAAATCGGTTAAGTAGTTTAGGAGTCCATCGCGGACAAACAACGTGACACGTAATTTATATATATTAAGATATATATATATATATATATATATATATATATATATATATATATATATATATATATATATATATATATATATATATATATATATATATATATATATATATATATATATATATATATATATATATATATATAAGATACAGAAGATTATTAATTAATATTTGGTGAATTAAAGTTTTTTCTAACTGTTCGTATAATATAATTTGTAGTTTAAACATATACAATTAAATGGTAAATTCCATTTTTATTATTATATTAGGGTGGTACCATTCCTTAAACAGATAATATAATAGGTCCTATATCAGGCTACTATAATAGGTCCCATATCAGACCGTAAAAGGCGCGAATATACCACAACAGAATACGCATAGATTAATACGGTTGCGAGCATTGAGTTCATCGTCGTTTATTGAAACATCCTTCACTTACGATAGTTACATTGTTGTTTCTAAAGAATTGGAATCAATATTATCATTAAGAGTCGTTTAACGCTAGAAGTAAAAAGGAAGTGTAATTAATACATTTTCATTACTCATTTTCACGCAATCACGCGACCATAATATATTTATTACCAAATTCATCATGAGTTCATATATTATTGCAGTTTCTACGTTTTTCCGATTAGTACGTGGGAAGATGTCGATACCTTGCATCACCGCAAATTGCCCGTCTATCTTACCAACTTCAGTGCTTCAAAGTGTTGGTAATACATTCACTACTGCTTTCAATGTGTTCCTCACGGCACAGTGTCTCGTTACTGGTAATTCTTTGAGCGAATGCTTTTTCGATGAGAGATATCCACCGGATTCCAGCAACAACCTAACCGGTAGGTATACAACGAAACATTTTATATTTTAATAGGGTGACCGGTGGTATAATACCACAATACTTTTTAAGTGAAGTTAATAATTTGAACGTATATCGGTCTCTAGATATACAGTGTGTTATTATCGTATTTGATCATCTTTCAATGGGTGAATCCGCACATCAAATTAAACAACATAACACACAATAAACACTCTTTTTTCTGAAACATATTTTGGAATATTAAGAGTTGGTTTAGACTGGAGATCATTCTTCATGAAAAACTGAGCTGTAAATTATTTAAAACTTATTTTTGATTTAAGACCTGGTTACAGAGAAAATTGTTTTTTATGATAATTTTTTAAATACTCAAGTTTTTATTTCTCTGTAACAAAGGCCATATTCAAAAAAAGTGGTTGATGATGGTCAATTCAATTTTACCTGTAAAAAAATCTGCTGGTCCATAAAACTCCTAATCATGTATTTTCAGAAAAAAAGTCAAAACAAGAAAAAAACAAAAATGATTTTCTTCTTTTGTTTGATATATATAACAGGTTTTTGAAATATATTATGCCGTAAGCAAACAACACACGGTATAGATAAGTACCTGTGACAGAATTGTTAAAAGAAACTTGCCGGTTTTTTTGATATGGGACTGTAACGGCCCCATAGGCAGATCCCTGACCAAAGTTTGTATCCGTACCGTATCCGTCCCGACTAAGTAATGACATTCTAACAGCTAAATAAATTATAATTTTGTAGTCATTGAAATTTGATATTATAACCTAATCTAAAGCACTACTCTTTTAACCCGTACAGTGCGCAAACAAATAGGGTATTATTTTAAATAATTTGATTCCCATTTGAATGAATTTTCTAATTCTTCAGTTCAATATTTATTCATATAGACCCAAAAACTTTTCCTGCAACGATTTGGTATTGAAAAAAAGTCCATCGAAGGAACTTGGCTAAAGGTTTGTTTACAATGGATCTTCTAAATATAAACTATCCTAGCCAGATTTTTGAAAATCGCGTAGCGTTGCTTATTTCTAAAATAAAAAAAATAATAATGCATAGGTTGTAATACTTACGTTGAAACTTAACACGTTGTATGTAGACGGAGGACTCCCAAGGAAATGCGGTTGCCAGAATAGAAGAAGCGAATGGCTTCAAGTAGGCTCTCTAAATTCCTTGGAAGGTGATACACTTGTTGAACTATTATCTCAATAGACAACACATTCTTTACAGCGAATACTTTTATAACTCACTACAACTTTTTTTTAAAATATCTACCTAGAAGCCTATTTTTGAATGACTCATTGCAGGAATCGTAAAGAAAGCCTGCTGTAGTAAAGGCTATGCCTAAAAGTGGCGAAATGTCGACCATGCAACTAACCTCCAGTTGCAATCACAGTTTGCAGTTTCCAAGTGAAGGAGCAGAAGGGTGCTTTACGAGTAGTAGTTTCGAATATGCACAAACTGAATGTAGCTAGACATTCAAAATGGTGACTATTCAAAATGGTGGAGTTTCTGAAGAAGCCAAATTTAATTTCTAATTACATTTGGGAATGTCAGGAGTTGACAAATCTTATTCGATGACATCAATTATTTCCGTCTACGAAAATGGTTAGGTTGGTTAAAAAAATATTACCTACCTCTATTTATATTTTCTATTTTAGTTAGTTCAAGTTAGAGTTGTTCTCCTTTTAAAGCAAACGGACACTTATTTTGAGTTAACATTATAAAAATATCAGATCAAATCTACTTCAAGGACGGTTAAAAGTCACCTGACACCTGACGGTTAGAAGTCGCCTGACTTCTAAGGTTCAGTCGCCTGACTGATTGATCCGGGTTCGATTCCCGGCTGGGTTACAATTTTCCGTTGAGATAAATTTAACGGAATTGCATTTTAAATATGTCAGTAGGGTTGGTTGTAAGACATTGCAGTGTGATAATAAACCCGCCCATTGTGAAATTTCACAATAAAGTGTAGCAACAAACAAACAAACAACTTGCTGTCAAAGAAAGTAACTTTTGTATGGATATTTCGTTTACTTGAGACGCCAACTAACATTTCCGTATCCTTCTCTAGATGCTAACGCTGTCTACTTTCATACAATAGGTTTACAAAAAGTAATGATTTGGACGACCTAGTGCGCAGTTGTAGTCACGCTTCTCGGAATGGACAAACTGTTCGTTTCCGATTATTTCCGACATCGTCATCCAAGTAACTCCTACAGTTTTTCGAATGTCGTCCTCCCATCTAAGACGCTGCTCCCCTTTTTTATTTTACGTTGTTACTTCTTACGATATGACTTGCCCACCTCCATTTGAGTTTTCCTATTTAACATCATTAAGTTTATTTTGCTTCCGTAATTTGGCTCTGGTATAACGAACACTAACTTAATGATTGGTTAATTGAGAAGTGTCAATTACAAAAGGGCGAACCCGTCACTACAGGGCGAACTCATAACGACATCGTGTCGTCCTGTCGCCCATGGAATGAATGTAAAGACTTAGTGGATAGCACAATCCACAGACAAACTACGCCAACAGCCCGTAAGGGTCTAACGACTTACCGCGACACTTCTAAAGACATCCTCTAGTCTAGTCACAGATTCGAGGTGACTTGCGCGGCCTCTACCTGTTAATAACAGTAATTCAGATCAAGCTTATTGCGGACCGAGGCGCCCTTAACCGCGACCTTTATTCTTCCTGAAAGTTCAAAAAACTTCAGCCGTCCAAAATTCTCACTTTCTAGCTTTCACTTTCAATGCTTTCCAGACACAAGAGTTAACTTTTCGAGACTTCTATTTAGCACTCTCACCCTCGTGTACTTACAAAAAGCTAATTCTTTATATTTAATATAAATATTTTTTGAAATATTGTTTTTGTTGTTACACTTTTTAATTTAACTTGAACCGTGTCCCGACAAAAAAGGTATTTTTATAACATAGGATTGCCATAATAAGTCCGGTGAAAGTCTTCGCGCACCGGTGCGTCCTTCGACACTGTATAGATTATAAAAGTCTTATGTGACGATCTATCCATCCATCAGTCCGTCCGTCTTTCCTTACTTCTGACCATTCGCTCCGGGATCTTAGAAACTATAAGTCCAAGAGAAAAATGTTAACAGAAAATGACTTGGTATTGTCGGAAACGGGATCCCTGCTTCTAATAGTGTTTTATTTATTTAGTTTTTATCAATTTATTCAATTTTAAACTTTCATAAAAACATAATTTAGATGTTATTGGCGCTGGTCACTGCTAGTTTCTCCCACCAGAGTGTGAGCGAGTCAGCAAGCTTGTGCCAGCATTGCCACCTGTGCAATTTAAATCATATTTGTATGACTATTTTAGCAGTTGTATTATGTTAAATGGGAAGATCTACCCGCTAGATCGTACATCATACAAAATTGGCAAGGTAGCATTATCTTTCTTTCAAAATTTCTCCAATGCTTTGAAATAAGTATATACTTACTTATTTTAGACTGCTGTACGATTTCATAAAAATATTTCTGGCAACAATGGCGTGAAACGTGCGTCGTGCGACAGCCCGATGCTGCATAATCCGTCGCAAATTGCTACCACGATATATCAAATACAACAGAATATATTTGCTAAAAGTAAAAGGCTTTTATAAAATCCCTTATGCATGACTTTTTCCCAATCTGGTTATCTATATCGTTTGCTTTACCTATACATATGTAATATTATTTTATTACAGATCTAGAATTCGACTTTATAGTCGTGGGCTCTGGATCGTCGGGTGCAGTATTGGCGAATCGGCTATCAGAAGTGCCATGCTGGAGGATTCTTCTCATTGAAGCTGGTGATGATCCACCAATCCAGAGTAATGTACGTATCATTTATAATTATATAAAACCACCTTGATACAGGACAGTACAGTCCTAGTTAGGTGGCCACTAAGCATTTGCTACATTGACTCATAAAATTTTTCTGAGGTACTTTATAACATTGGTAACAATGTTGCTATATGTATAAAAACATATATAAAGAAAGTACTAAATAAAAAACTAAAATAAATGGTTTATTCTGTCGTGGGCGATGATTATCGACCATCTTGACATATATGTTATCCTGATTTTCATCATGCTTGGATATTTCACTGCATAAAAAGTATGTTTCGATATTTACATACTCTCGTGGCCCAACTGTTGAAGCTTACATATCTTGGAGTCCGCAAAATGCCTACATTGGTGATAATATAAACTTCAAATGATCAGTTTTAAACAGTGCTTGTTTGAGAGTCCGGCCTTCCATTTCAAAATTAATATAGTCAAGGGAAAAAATATAGAAACTTACAAGTAAACTCATAATGCATAATCGTGTAACCGATTGCAGCTCGAGGTCACCTGCGGTTGCAGAACCTCCTCGTTGACGTTGAAGGCGTTTGATTTAAAATGTAGCTATAGGCTCACCGCATCGCCGGTTGAGTTCGAGAAACGCAGCTCTTCCAGGATGTTCCCCCAATCGGTATTAGGGCATAATCAGCATAAGAAGTTTCAGTCCTTTCTCATTGAAGACCATAGAGGCTAGTCGTCAAACGAAACATTCCAAAGAGACAGTTAACGAGGTATACGATGATTAGTTGATGACTGACTCTAACATCGTTGAGGTAGATCGCCCGGAAAGCGAGCATCAGCTCGGCCACGTAGTGTATGTTTGACCTTTATTATTTTCTATTTTATTCAGGTTCCATCACTATGGACTTTCACCGCTAGTTCGCGAGCTGACTGGAAATACACGTCTGAAAATGAGTCTAGAATATGCCGTGGCTACAAAGAGGGCAGGTGCGGGATTCCAAGAGGCAAAATGTTGGGCGGAACGAGCGGTCTCAACACACTCCTATACATTCGTGGAAATCGACGAGACTGGGACATCATTGCAGAGGCTGGCAACCAAGGATGGAGCTACAACGACGTCCTTCCATATTTCACCAAGAGTGAGAATTTGAGTCATCCCGCTGTAGAGAATGACCCCGTTCTCAGGAGGTACCATGGGTATGATGGACCGTTGAATGTGAACCCGTTCTCTGCATTCGGCACGGAGCCAGCTGTGGAACCACTTTTGGCAGGTCTGAGAGAAATAGGAGTGCCCACAATCGTTGACTTAAACGGACCATCGCAGTTTGGAGCAGCACACGTCCAAGGAACTATTCACGAAGGTCGTAGAGAAAGCACTGCTCGAGCGTTCATCTCACCGATTGTGGATAGGAAAAATTTAAGAGTATGGAAAAATTCGCTCGCTTCCAAAATTATGTTCAACGGGACGACCGCAGTGGGAGTCCGCGTGATTCTAAAAGACGGCAACGAAGTAGAAGTCAAAGCTACCAGAGAGATAATCATATCAGGTGGATCAATAAACACGCCGCAATTGCTGATGCTCTCAGGAATTGGACCGGAATCGCATTTAAACGATATGGAAATACCAGTCATTAAAAATCTAGCTGTCGGAGAAAATTTAGCAGATCATCCATATTTGCCTATATTCGTTGGCTTTACTAACGGCTGGCCGCCACCTTCCATGCCTGCAGCATTAGTGGAATATGTAACAAATAGAACTGGATATCTGGCTCACGTGAGCGCCGCTCTAGAAGTCATTGCATTCCCATCAGCATTTAACCAAAGTAGTGGGCAGCCAGCCATAGAAATGAACTTCTTCGGGTTGGATGCGGGCCTTCCCAGTATCGTTCCAGAAAGATTGTTTAACGACATATTAAGATATAACGATCGAACTACAGAATCTTTGAAAAATTACAATCAACAAATGCCATTAAGCCTTTTCTTAGTAAATCTTCTTAGCGGAGAGTCCAGAGGACGAATTGTGTTAAAAAGCAGAGACCCGAAAGCTTACCCTCGAATATTCCAGAACTTTTTAGATTCCGATCGAGACATGGAAACGGTTTTGCAAGGAGTAGAATACGTATCAAGGCTGGTAGAAACTAGAAGCCTTCAGGCTCTAGGTGCTACCTTTCTACCAGTAGATGTACCAGAATGCAATCTACTCCAATTTCGTAGTAGAGAATACTGGAAATGTATGGCTTATAATCTATTTACTTCTATTTACCACCCGTTCGGAACTGCTAAAATGGGACCTGTAGGTGATCCCACAGCAGTAGTTGATTCAAATTTACGCGTTCACGGCATTCAAAATTTAAGAGTAGTTGATTCTAGCATATTCCCAACTCAAATCAGCGGGCATTTAAATGCAGTATGTATGATGATAGCTGAAAAAATATCAGATCAAATCAAATCTGATCATCTAAGGACAACGGCATGTCTGTAGGAATTAACATTCTGTGAAATGAGACTATTTAATTCGTTAAATATTTTGCAGTTCTACTGAAATGTATCACTAAAACATTTTTTTTTTGTTCCTTGGTGGTTGCTTATATTTTTTGGTTCAATTTCTGCGTCGGAGTTACAAAATCGATGATTAATAATGCTGAAAATACATAATCGGCCCAGGTATTTTGTAGCTCAGTGTTGATTGTGTAAAATGTATATATTGCCAGCTATAAATTATATCACTTAATTACAATAATGTGCTGGAAAGAAAAATATGTTTTATTTACATTCGGTTTGGTATACAAAGAATTAAAACTGGTTGATACATAGTATCATATACTTTTCCAAATTTTGTATTGATCAAGCAAAATCCAATGAATTGGCTAAAATAAGCGCGTTTTTTTTTTAAATTCGATTCCCTGTAAACCAGTAGAGATGTTATGAAATGACAAACTCTAGGTATTAATAATAAAGGATATACGAAGTATTACATTTTCTGATTGCAATATTTTGAACCCAGGACCCGCTGAAATGAGTTTTACGTAAACAAGAGCTATATATTATGCCCTAAAAATTATATATTACATTTATTTATGATTTCACTGAAATTATTAACGTCGCTATACAGTTATACTTTAAAATTATATTTTATAACATCATTGTTAATATAGTTTTACATATATGATACTTCCAAAAATCAAAATTGCTGATAAATGGAGGTGAAGTTACATAATAGTCCCAGATATTTTGTAGTTAAGTGTTTATTATGTAAAATGCACATATTCTTAGCCATCAATTATATTAGCTATACTCGATAGTGAAATATAACAAATGTGCTGGAAAAAAATGTTTTATTTACATTTTGTTTGGTCTTCAAAGAAATCAATCTGGTTTATATATACTTTACCAAATGTCGTATTGATCAAGCGATATTTACTTCCAATTCCAATTATTTATTTTCTAGCCATTATTTAAAAAACTAGTAAGTTAACCAGTAGATGCATTATGAAATGACTTACAAAAAAAAAAGTATTATTCTGGGAAAAAAAATATGTTTGCATATGTGAGTGTGCATATGTGAAGTAGCAGATGCGCAGTGCAGGAGGCTCAAGGATGATGGTGGTTCGAAAGAGCATGTAACATGCAGCCTAGCTTGTCGCGTAAACCATCAAAATGCATCTTATCTCGCTGAGCCATCTAAGCACACTGTCTATAGTAAATCCTAAGAACTTTGCTGATAAAAAGGGCGTTAGATTTTATCGCTTACATTTTTGATTCACGACTATTTGAAACATAAAGATGGCTGGTGATATACCTTACTTATTTTTCTGATTCGCTCGCTGCATATTCCACGAAAATTATAGGACTTTTTTTTTGTACTTTTTCCTATTTTCCTATTTCCTATTTTTCTTCTTTTCTTAATCTATTATTTCAATTTATGTATCATCTTTTACTGTACAACACATTTGTAATAAGAAGTATTTAACGCAATTGAAGAAAACAAAATTGGAAGAGAGAAATATATAATGACAATAATAGTTCCGAAAAAGTTACTTGTAGTTTTCTGTGTCGGTTCTTTACAGGGAAAAACTCAGGGAATCCGTGTGGCAAAATAAATTATGTATTATAACTGTCTATTGACGTTCAGCATATTATGTACGCAATGTTGTAACCTTGATTTTATTTTTTCATATAATTTCATTCTTATTCATTTAATTTAATTTCACGTCCACGTCTTGTCGTCGCTGTGTTTTTTTAGGTAGGGTGTTACTAAAGGGTTGAATTTGGGCTTTCTTATTTTTAATTTCTAATTTTAATTTAATGTAATATTCAGGAAAAAACAGAGTACAACATTAAGTAGTGAAAGATATTAAATAATCTGTTACACCAAAAAATACTTCCTACTAAATGATAACCATTTACATTAAAAAAAACATAGCAGCGAACCGGAAGTAGGTTAGAAACAGGGTGGGGACGAAATATATCCACAGGAATAGATATTTACTGATATGACCGAACAATGCAGTCATAAGTATATACATGTAGAGAATATGATACATTGAAATATAATAAAGATTCATATTGCTAAGATATGAAATATAGAATGAAAAATGTATTGAAATATATTAACATTAAATATTGCCCTTTTCAACTATTTCTTAAATCCGTTGTTCGATTCAACGAACATATCGATTGATGCCTACCAATCGTCGTACACCCGGCACCCTGGCGTAATTGTTGTTGCAACGACTGAGATAATAGAATGTGGACTGTATTGTACAGCCGAATAAAAGCGAAAAACAATGAATAAATCACATTAATTGAATCGGCTAGTGCCGTTATAAAATATAGGATGACAGTAAGAAATATTTTAAAATTTCGATTGTATCCACTATTTAATTGCGGATACAATCGAAGTTTATTTACGATGCGGCGCTCGTTATCAGTTTGCCATTAAGTCAAAATAAAAACGCCTGATACGCTCTTTCTTATGCAATAAAACACTCCGATCTATGTTCGGATTGAGAAGTTTATTCTTAAGATAATAATAATAATAATAATTTTATTCATTCAAAAATATTAATTTACATTGTATTAATTACATAATCTACCTAACTAGGCTATATATCCCGTACCAAGAAAGACTTCATGTATGGAAATAAATTATTCATATGCACATAGTATTAAAATGAAACATACAAAATGCGATAAAATTTAAACAGATAAGTAATTTCAAATTAAACTTATAATTATATTTTAAAATATCGATATAAATTGATCATGGAAATAAAAATGTATATAAAATGTCGTAATATAAAGTCTATAGAACAAATAAATAAATATTATAAAATGTATTACAATGTATAATAATAATGATAATGCAGACTTTTGTTTAAAACATGACCTATTACCTTTTCCCCCTCATTTTTACCAATACAATACAATATGGAATATACAAGAGTTTTATGTGGTAATAGTAGAAATCTAAGACAAAACTATATCATTTTATTAATATTTTAAGAAGTTCTAATAAAATTTAAAGATTTCGTTTAGAAGATCATTCTTTTGGTGTAAGTAGAAGATGAGATAATAAAACTTTATATGGTTGACTAAGATATCTCTATAGCGATAAGTCCGCCATTTGTGCATAAATTGTCTTTTTTATAAAACCAGTGTAATATTCATTATGTTTTTATAGCACAATAAAGTTTTTCTATTATTCTATTCCAAAAGCAACGAATTCAAACTACCCCGTTATAAGGTACTGAGCCTTCGGCGCGCGAGTCAGACTTACATTTGATTTTATACATATTTCCGACTGTTTTAGAAACCACTACAAACCAAGCATGACATACTATTACGACTACGAGTACTTCATCTAGTCACCTTTACTTTGTTGCATTAACCAATTATTGCATGCGTTCAATTATTACTTTGTGCATGCAATCGAACTATTAACACGTTCAATGCGAGAACTTATATTGAGGATTTGCTCTGGTGCCTAAGGGTACAGAATATCCCTTAGCATTTACTCACAGTCAACATGTGTCCCAATTACCCAAATCATGCATTTTCATGTTCAGAACTTGATAAGGTATAATCTATTAAATACAGTAGAACCTCTCATAACGAGCACCTCTCATAACGAGTATGGGATAAATTGTTTCGCTTAACGAATGTTTCGCTTAACGAGTGAGAGTCTGGAAAGAATTACGCTCGTTATGAGAGGATTCATTATATCTAGGTCTCACTTTCAACAGACTAAACTGGACAAATCATATCAATAATATTGTGAGAAAAATAATTTGAAACATCGTAATGGTGAAACGGATTTTTTTAAACTAATTGTATTATAGCACCCTTAAATCGGTATATTACGCTATGTCTACATGAAAAAATTTATATTTATGTTAAATAAAAAAAAATAAAAAAATGTTAAAAGTAACACCATTGCCATGGATCTCACCGCATTGTAATGTAGAATACTAAGTATGATTAATGCCAGTGGAAGGTGAAATATCTGTCGTCCAGACAAGATTATTGTATCGTATGTCAAAATGCAACGGGATACTTACATTATGGTCGATAATGGCGTCTCAAACAATGGATATAGACAAGGCTATATTCTAGCAAGACAACTGAAGTCTTTTGTCGTTTTAACAGTCGAACTACTCCAGAATTTGCATTGTTGGCAGTGCGTATATCACTGCCAACAATGCGAATTCGACAACGACATTCGCTTCATACATTACCGGCCATAGACGGCCATTATTCTTCATACATTATCAAGCATGGCGTGGCGTCTTTACGAAAGTGTGGCCATTATTGAAGTTAGGGCGGATTAGTTAAAAAATATACACGTTGTGATAACGTTTTTTTTAACTACCACTAAAGGGGATTTAAGTTATCCCCATGGCCGAAAAAATATTGAAATCCTCTAAAACAACTTTTTTCAATTTTTTCATACATTTCATATTTATTTTTTCATACTTTCTTCCATTTTTTATCCTTCAGATAGTTAGTTCTCAAGTACTCTTCGGCAAATTTCTTGCTTTCTATAGCAAATACATACTTTCCATAGTTTCATCTGCCGCAAACAGTTTTTAGAATTCTAATGGCTTCTAACTATTTAGACAAAGAATAATATTACAATTCCTCTGAAATGTGTGGGTATTGCTTATATGCTCTGAAATATCATTTCATTCATTCATTATTGCAGACCTCCTTCTCCTTCTTTTTTATTTTCCTTTCGTTCTTCTTCGACTTCCAAATCGGAATCGTAAATTTCACTAAATAAGGAAGAGCTGCAAATTAACTGAGAATTTGAGGTAGTGAATTCACTGTCATTATAATCTATGTCATTGTCATATGCCATTTTTTATTGTTGACTTTAGTAATATTATAACACTAACTGAATCCTGATAAAATTTCCTTCTAGAATGTATTGTTAAGAATGCATGTTAAGAATATATTGGAATAGAAGTATCGATTTATCAATTAACGCAATTGAACAAATCACGTGTTATATTATTATTAGACGATACACTTTCAGCAGTCTCATCGAAGAATTGAATTTGTGGACCGTACAATTTATAGGAGCATAAGTTTGTTTTCATGGCTGTTGATACAATTTTTGAATTAATTACCCGTTTATAAAATGGGAATTTCCATAATTACGGTATATTGTAACGAATTGTTTTCCTTGAAAATATTAGTACCAACTAACAGTGATCGCTTGATCAATTTTGGTACAAATGAAACAGTTAAACAAAAAATAAACGATAAGCGTCTTATCGCTATGCTACACTATTGCGCTGTATGTCTTCACCGCTTGCTGGTGTGTGTGATACTGGATTGTCTGTTACGGGAACACGCTTCCCGTAGAGCAGAGACTCATTTTCCATCGATCACGCGAGGTGCGAGGCCAGAGTGTAAATCTAGCATAAAAGTTTGATTAAAAATCTATCGACGAAGACAGCAAAAACAAAATTTTATATAAAAAAAAAGGTAAGGTGTGACTTTGGCAGACTCTGGCATCAAAAGCTTGTAGAGCGGTTGAATCTCCAGTTTTTTTCTTATTTTCTAAAGAACTCTTTTAGATATCAAAATGAAACATAGGATGTTTAAAGCCTGAAAAATACTCTATTTGCCCACGATAGTTTAATTGGGTTAGAACTGCCTTCCCATCTGAAATATCAGATTTGCCCCCTTGCATTCCTCCTTGCCCCACCCCCCTAACATCGATACGTTATGTATCTAGAAAAAAACTGCATTGTCATCGACAAAGAGTATATCTGAATTTAGCTCAAGAATTTAGCTCAATCGGACCACAAGAAGTGGTTTAATTAGCTGTCGAAAGATTTGCCTCATGTGTTTAAATGAGGCAAACGTAACGTAACCTTGTTTAAGGCTACGATAAGAATTTAGATGAAATAAAAATATACCCCTGTCTTTCTTTTACGAAAACCTTCAAAATAATATATATGCATATATCCAATTTAAGCAGCGAACGCGTTAATTGATTATTGAACCGTCATGCGTAAATCCTACCATGAACTAATTAATATATAGATAAACATGCTTGTCAATTTCTAGAAGACAATAAATACAATGTGTGCTCATACGTTTTTTTTTAATTTATAACTGCTAGGTTGTAGCTACTTTGAACAACTCAAATTACTCGTCTATCTTGACTACGTCTGTGTTTGTAGGAGTTAGTAACTCATTGACGACCTTTTAATGTATCCTACTGCTCAGTGCCCCATCATGAGAATTTCCTTAAAGGAAGTTTTGTTTATTAAAAGATACCCACCGGATTCCAGCAATAATCTAATAGGTGAGTAACTAAAACACACTATCAATACTACAGAACTACTAATAACCCCCTGTCGATAGCTGAAGTCAACAACCGAAAAGTCAAGAACATTGATACATAGCATGCTCTTGGACCCTTGGAAAGTGTCAGATATCTTGAGCGTCTTCGACCGACGTTACGGTCTATCCAACTCAAGAATCGAGGTGCTGATATAGGAAGCGAGAAAAGCACTTTCAATAAGGGTAGGTGATTTTTTGGATACATTTGTCGAATTTTATAACACTACCTGTATTTTTTGTAAATATGGGACTTGAGGCTTATTTAGCAAATCTACAGCTTCTAAACAAATCAATAACGAAATTGCCTCAATGTCTAAGATTGCAATAGTGTGGAGAGGATTATAGAGATCATACTACTTAGGACGATTTTTGCAAGTGGTTAGAAACAATTATCGATTCCGCGTCCTATTAGGAACCTGTAAGTACTTCCACAAACGTACTATAACGTAAACACCCCCACTATTCACTCGAAACGACCACTTCAGACGACGATTAAACAAGGAAGCGGTATCCGAATATTTGCTATTCAAGAAAACTAATCATCTAACGTCCGAATGTCGAATTCTCCGCAATGAGAGAGGCCAGAGCCACCTGATGAGTAGAGGCCCCAGGGTATACAACAAATTGGATGAGTCTATAAGGATCGTACACAGCAAGACAGACCAATACAAAAAACGATGTCACAGGTGCCTCATGAATGAAGGTCGGCATGTTCGCCACCATTTTTTTTTACCCTCTAATGTAGATTTATTTTATTCCTTTTTTTTAATATCGCTGTGTTTGGGTTTTTATTATTTTTATTCTTTTTTCGATTGATTACTTTCAAAATTATATTATAACTAGTAATGTGCACAATTTTTGTATAATTGTATCCTCTGACTAATTCAATTAGATTTTTTGACTATTTATTGCAATGCTATTTTTCCATCCATAATTATTTTAATTTGATTATTTAAATATTTATTGCAATATTACTTTTTTCATCCCTAAATATTATTGACGTTTTTCACGTGTTGTTAAAAATTCCTTTACTATTTATTTTATTATGTGTTTATGAAGGGTATTTAAAAATATTATTTGTAGACCGACTTACTGACATACGCATTGACATATCAATGATATAGTTTTAATATTATTGATTAATTTGTACATACCTCGTTTATTATCGTAAGTTAATTTTTAATATTATTTAATACATTTTTTTAAACTATGTAGTTTGAAGTATGCACATACCATTATTTACTTTGTACGCTTGCCTTAGTACGGGCATAGGCCTAGTTAGGCGGCGTTAATCAGAAGTTACTTACTTTTTTGCTTTTATTTACAACGGAGCCTCTAGTGATAATGTTATAATCTACTGTAGTTAAAAAAAGGAGCTAGTGGACTCTGTTGGAGTTGGCCATGAAGACCTATTCGTTCAGAGTCGGTCATACTCACGGTCAACACCCATCCTTCACGCAGAAGGAAGAGCCAGGGTAGGACGCTGGCCTGCGAGCCAGTCTCCCCTAGAAGTAAATATTCGGGCGCTCCTGGGCAGTTTGCGCACCGTGGCGCGTCAGCCAATCGATTATGCACTCCGACTAACAGCCGGGGGAGTCTGGGAACAGTAATGTTTCCTATAGAATGGGGGGGGGGGATGAAAATTGGAAATAACTTGGTGTCGAACAAATACAGAACAATAAACTCAAGCGAAAATGTTTAAATTCGTGTAACTTTATTTTGTCTGTGTGTCTTTATGGATAGTATAAAATTAGGTAGGCGATACATAGATGCCGTAATTGACCTTAACTCCAACGTTAACCTGAGTTCGGAGTTAAACCTTGACTCTAAACTCTAATCACGCCACTGTCTGTAGATATAAATTCCATTTTATAACGCAGTTGTAATGTGTCGACGCGGGCGCCGGTCGTTGTGATGTGGGTGTTTAGTGGATGGAGCGAATTCTAAAATCCGGCCTGCCTCATGCCGGTCACGAACCGCCACTGATTGATTGCAACCAATGCCACGATGCCATGATGCCGTTGCGTACTTTGTCAGTCAGCTCACACGATAGCAAACAGTAATCCAGTGGAGGCTCTTTGCGATTTTATTACATTGGGCCATTTTAACCGTCAACTCGAAACATAAAAAAGTAACATTCATCGAAACATCGGTTTTACAGACTCTATCGAACATGAAACACCAGTACCGCGGAACTAATTTTAATAATGGAAATTACAACTATATAGAAGTGTAATAATAAACATACATATAGAAAATTAGATTAATTTTATGTTAAATGTAAAAAAATGTTATTTTTTTAATGCTAAATATATGTTTTATTTATGAAAAATGTAAAGCTGTATTTTAAAAAAATATATATTGATAATTTATTTTCTTCCTAATTAAATTACCAACATATGTGGCTTATATTTAATTATATTAAAAATAAACATATAAAAAATAACCTATGTTAGAGTCACCTATAAAAACGAACAGCAAATTTACTCACGTTGACCGAAATATAGGTCTATCTGATCCAATCTTTAATTTCTCCGCACCCTGAAATCGATAATAATAATTACAATAACAAGTGCGACATTTTAGCGTAACTGATTAATACATACATGTGATAAGAGAATATGGATTACAGTCCGTCATTATACCGTCAAAATTTAAAATTTGTTGGTCTATTATATATTTATTATTTATTTATTTTGTTTATTCACTTATTACTAATCAACATAACAGTAAAACCAAGGCATTGTGAAGTAAATTTAATAAAGATATTACCGTAACTTTACAAATAGAATGATACTCATAATACTAGCTATCATATAAGAACAAATAATTAATAGCTTGCAATTTAAACAAGTGAGGGTTTGCGGTAAAATTATCGAAATCTGGTGCCATCAAGTGAATTTCATTTAAGCGCCGCAAAGCACGCACCAACAAGTTCCACCTCGTAAGGTTAGTGCGCGAGAACGGCTCCGCGAAAAGATGGTGCGTTCGAGCACGGAGATAATTATTTGGTATGAAAAGATCCACCTTGGCTAATAAGCTAGGGTTATCAGTTTTACCAGGAATTAGATTGTAAACATAGGACATGGTCAGCATTTCTCTTCTGAGACAAAGAGAATTATAGCCAACCACGCCTGTGACAAATGCAGTCGGATACAAAAATGGATAATATCCGTTCTGCTTGAAGTACAAAAGTCTCAAAAAACACTTCTGTACCTTTTCCAGCATCTTCATGTGGATTTCAAATAGCTGCATTCGTTTCCATGCGACTTCTAACAATCGAGTTGTACAACGTGCGCATTACCCGAATATTATTGAAGTGCTTGGATTGCCGTATCACAAACCCTAGAAGCTTGAAAGAAGTTGTAGATAGTTGCCTAATGTGTTCCTTGAAGTTTAACTTGAGGTCGAAAAAAACTCCCACATCCTTGACTTCAGTAACTCTGGGAAGCATACATCCAGCGATGGAGTAATCATACATCAGATGATCAGGCGATCTTGTGTATGTCATAGACGAACGTTTCGGGTAGAGTTTAAATCTAGTTTTTAGATATGAGAAATTTTGTGAAATATATCTAGAAATTATATTTTAGGTCGACTTAGTTCCTTGGTCATTTATTTTTATTCCAAAGTTTTCTTTAAACACAGTTTTCCGGTTCACCGGCATAGTTCACAGTTCACCGGCATAAACACAGTTTTCTTATACAATTCACAAATGTACATATGAAGGGTATCATTCGCAATCACTTACCCCTCAAAAATGTGAGGCGTCCCTTAAGGGATGCCTTGGCAAAATGTATATAAAATGTATATAAATTTATATAAATATAAATATAAATGTAAATGTGCGCCGCTTTATAGTAATCCGCTCTATAGTAATGCTATAGCTCTATAGTAAACCCCGCTCTATGTAAATGTAAATGTAAATGTAAATGTAAATATAAATTTATATACATTTTGCCGTAGGCAACCCGAGCTAATCGCCATTCATTTGAGGGGTTAACGCGACTGAAGCGGCTGCGTAGTGCGCCATGTAAGTGTTGGAACATTGGCCGCAAGATATTTTTGCAAGTAGATGATATATGGGTGTTCTGGGAACAATACAAGATATATTGTTTAGGGACCGAAAATTTATCTATGCCAGGAGTGTTTTGAAAGTTCTTTAAATTTAACTTTTTCCCCAACCTAATTTAGGTACAACAACATACTAAGGTAACAACATACATTTGTAACGAATCTAAAAATCGACAATGGGGAATCGATTAGTACTTATATAAATTGTTGGCGTCTATTGGTTCTCTCTCTCTCTCTCTCTCTCTCTCTCTCTCTCTCTCTCTCTCTCTCTCTCTCTCTCTCTCTCTCTCTCTCTCTCTCTCTCTCTCTCTCTCTCTCTCTCTCTCTCTCCTCTCATGCATTCCTTGTGAATAAAAAATATAAAGAGTTTTATTACCAATACCAACATCGAGTGACTTTTACATAGGCAAAGCTGCGGGTACAGCCTTTGTCTCGTAAAAATGCCTGTTTGCAACTCAATACCACTCCATTTTACTCTAATGTGCTGTGTGTTTCATAGTAAGGGAAAAGAGTTAGCATTTGTAACCGTGTAAGCTTCACTGAGCTCATCAAGTGATTGACGCGGCCGCGCCGTATGGTACGTAAGTGGCAGTGCAACGGCTGCACGATGTTGTTGCCGTCACGTCGCAATCCACAGCGGCGACTCGGCTCGCATTTTTACCAGCGGCGGCCGCTTATTACGCACGTAAGCGCTAACAAAGTACTGCCATCCGCTGGACCGGCATGCCGGGCACGAACCGCCACTGATTGATCGTTCCATCGAACGCTCTATGAAACTACTCGTAACTATGATTCTGGATTCTGTAAAGGACGACGCGGACGTGGAGAACGAATATTTTATCGTACGAGACTTCACGTTCGTTATACGGATTTATCAAGATATCAGTTCGAAGACTATGTACATCATGGGCTCGATTGCGTTTCTTCGTGTACTAAAATCGGAAATTAGTCCATTTGAAGCGGAATGTGAAATTAATGGTTGTCACTTATTCGCATTAAAACTACCCACAAAGGATAAAGCATTTGAATCTTACACCGCACGAAATGTGTTCAAATTTATTCCGACCAGTTTATGTTCGACAACAGTTGTTATCGACGATCGTTCGTTTCATATTCCGCTCTAACGTATTGCTCTATCTCGTTCGCTCGAACTAATTTCAGTTATAGTTCAGAAAAAACGCAATCGGGCCCATGCCCTCTCCATTTTATTGTATAATACGACGTAGAGATGTTGGCTAGGGTGGTTGCGGAGTGGAGTCAACTACAACGGGCGAACCCGTCACCCCAGGAAGGTATAATGATATATAATCGTTTTTTCAAACTGGGATGAGCGTAGAGACTTAAGACGAAGCCATTCCAATAAATAACTCCGCCAACTCGCCCGTAAGAAGCTTACATCTTACCGCGAGACACCGCGAATGGGCATTCAGCGGGCCAAACTCGCGCCCTTACTACCAGATGTATTTAGATGTTATTATTATTTACCATGACCAATATCATTGCATGAATAAAATGCGGACTAAAAGGCAATATTATTTGTATATTGATTTGCATGTTTTACATTATTTTACTAATACAATATACCTATTACAGTTTATAGTTTTTTAATACATGTTACTAGAAATGTTGCGAATAATAAAAAATAAAAGTATGTATATCATAAAATAAAAGTATGTTTATCATAGTATCCAAGAAGACCTCAATCGATTTTCTACCTATTGCAAACTGAACCACCTACAGCTCAACGTACACAAATGCCACTTGGTTCGATTTACCAGGAAAAGAGATATGATTAAACACCAATACCAACTCTTTAATATTGACATCCATTCTAAATCCGTAACCAAAGACCTAGGTATTCTATTGGACGACAAACTGCAGTTTATTGATCATATCGACACAATAACGAATAAAGCATTTGGAATGTTGGGTTTCATTCTAAGGACTTCTAAATCACTCTTTAATATACACACTATTAAAACGCTTTACTATGCCTACGTCCGCCCGCATCTTGAATACTGCTCGCAAGCGTGGAACCCCTCATATGCCATCCATAATAACAGAATCGAGCGCATCCAGACTAAATTCTTGAAATACTTAAACTATAGATTTTACTTGACACTTGACAATTCTTACGGCATCAACGTTCACCACTCGTACAACTTTACTTCTTTGGCTAATCGAAGGATGTACCATGATCTAGTCTTCCTACATAAAATCTTGAACAACAAATTAAACTGCATGGACTTGGTCCAACTAATACATTTCCGGACCCCATCAAGAACGACAAGACAGTCCTCATTGTTTCACATTAGCCGTTGCAATAACAACTACCGTAAGAACTCTTTCTTAAACCGTGTGTGTAGGGTTTACGATGATCGATACGCATCAATAGATATCTTCGCTGAATCGAACATTGGATTCAGAAATTTGTTAAAGAGGGCGATATTTAACACTTAATATTTAAAATTTAATAATTATTATTATTTAAAATTTATTACTTATTATCTACTTTTTGCACTTGTACTTATTCATACCAACTTAACTGTCTCAACTTCAAATATCGTACGAGTAAATTTGTTAAATACGTGGACACCCATCAACATAATGTATTTTTTTTCCTATGTTCCTCCTTCCCTTCCTGGTCCCTCCCTTCCTATCCTCTTTCTTTTCTCGTTTTTTTCTGTCTCTTATCATTTAGATAATCTTGATGTTAACATTTAGTGGAAAATTGTCTCTGGTGTAATTTTTATATCTATCTTGTTTGGCTACTTACTTTTATACACTGTTATTTTCCTGAATAAAAGAAAATAAAAAATAAAAATAGTACCTAATCATATAAAATAAAATTTTTTATCGCCTAAAGTTTGTTCAATATGTCTATTATTATAGCCCGATTGTGGTCTGTTACCATGACAATACTCCCTTTGTATACCTCATTATATACTAGATTTATCTAGATTACATCATTCTCCATTTAATCAGTGAAGGTGTCCCACACAATACAAATATACATAATTTGAAGTGTGTCGTGTGTCATACGTGTGAGACACAAATCATGCCCTGCGTCCGTTTGTTGTCATTGTAGCCGTTGGACGTATGAGTGGCATGATGGCTTTTCAATATGACAGCTTGTGCATGGCCAATTTTCTGCCTTCGTATACTACCAAAATGGCTTCTGTTGTATATATACATAGTAATTTTGCTTGCATGCATTGTTTAATCGTGGAGAGGAGCTTTAGTTTTAAAAATATGTATATAATCTCTTAAGATGTAGCCTGAGAGCACATGGGCCCGTGGCATCATGGTTAGGTCGCCTGATCTTACATTGTAAGGTTCCGAGCTCGATTCCCGGCTGGGTCACGATTTTCGGTTGGGATAAAATTAACGGAATTGCATTTCGATTCTGTCGACCGAATGCAATAACAATCAGGGGCGGACCGTGAGTTTGTGGGCTCTGGGCTAATATTACTTAGGGGCCTGCCTGATTAATCAACTAATTTCCATTTTATCGAAAAAACTGTTTTCGATAATGTTGTCTATGTCACTATACATAGGAAAAAAGAGAAAAATAAAATATTTTATTTATTCAATATACACAAACAACAACAGCTGTAAGCCATTTTACTTTTCACAAAAAATTGACAAATCGAATAGCAAAAACGTACTTAAGAAAACATTAAAAGTCAAACTGTTAAGCAACCTAATTAATGATTTATCTAGTAAAAAAATATATTATATATAATTTAAGTAAGTAATATTAATAATTGTAAAGCTATGTAGTTAATAATTGCAAAATAAGTAAAATTTATACAAATACTCATTACTAGTTACCCATTGAAAGGGCACTATTCGTAGTAGGAAACTGGACATAGACGATATTTTTATGAATAAAGAAATAAAAAAATAAAAAATGTGTTGCAAAAGAAATCAACAGGTTATTATGCAGGTTGTTGTTATGTAAATAAATTATTCACCTACTTTTTCGCATTTTTATACTCCAAATTTCTGGGTTGCTAACCTTATGATAGGTTTTTTTAAATTTTAGATTTTGTTCACAATTTTCTACACTATTTTCAATGGGGGGGGGGGGGTCTATATCCACGGGGCCCTGGGCTGCAGGCCATAAAGCCATTATATAGATCCGCCGCTGATAACAATAGACACACACCCATGTTACACGCACACATACTTATATAAACACGTCATAGAAGGGTTGGTTGTAAGAGATTAACATATGACAATAAACCACACGCCCATACTTACACTTACACACATAATACACACACATCCATATAAACACTTTATAATATGGTTGGTTGTAAGAGATGGTCGTATGATAATAAACCCGCCTATTCTGAAATTTAACAATAAATAATAGAAACAAACAAACAAACAAGAAACAGAATTTTTACTGTTCCACTGTAGATTTTTGTCATTAAAATGAAAAGCAACAATTTCGCTAAAAACAATCCAAAAGACTGAAAAATATGCGGAGAAATTGAATAACAAACGCGCTTACATGGAAGGTTTTCTCCAAACAATATACTTAGGCAAAAGAACAAAATTTTGTTGAATTTTAGAAAAGAAATAATATGTCGAATATTTGCATCTAGATTGTATGATAGATTTTAGGCAAAACATGTAGTAATTTAGTTAAAATATTTCCATCGAGGAGCTTTCTTAATGTATTTATGACATACAACGTTTGATTAGTTCCTGTGACCAATATAGCCATTTAACCTTTACGAAAATTTTACATTTATATCTGCCCACATCCTACCCCGGATGTGTAATTAGTCGATTCGATTACGGTTGTTTTGGAGTGATGTTTTCATGTGTCCATTTTTGCGGGACACAATCGGCACGATAAGAGATTTGTCTAAATGGGTCAATCTAGTCGAGGATTATATTAATTACAGGGTCTCACTAGCGGAAGCATTATAACACTTCTAAATCTGCTATCAACAGTTGACGTAGTAATAAGAGAAACGAGTTTATCTAGAGCTTAGCCAAAGCGTTTGACTCTACATATATCATAGTTGGTCGATATCCTGAACGTCAGGCAATGGACTGTATTTAGTTAAGGTGTGGTGGGCGCTGAACAGCCACAGTGTAAATAGATCCAGGATTAAGAAAAGGGAATTATTGCAGTATAGGAACCTTTCTCAGAAATCGAAAAAATAAAGAAATACTACTAGATTCGATCATTGTATTGCTAAATTTGGAAGAAAAATGCTTCGGACGCGTAAAATTTCGAAACCAAATTTACATAGAAAAAAAAAAAGTTTTTTAAACTCAGTTTTTAAGGTTGTTTTAAAAAAAACTAGTCTAACCTACCGCCAAATAGGTGTTTATATATTATTTAAAATAAAAAAAACTTAACCTACCGAAATGTATGGGTTTGACGCTTTTTTGAATGCCTATAACTCGCTTATTTATTGAGACCGTATAAATATTATTGCAGATTCGGAATCAGCGTGGTGAATATAGTCTGGTGACGTCAAAAAATCAACAATCTAGAAGAGGTTTCTATACTGCAATATTACCAAGAAGAGTACTTCAAAAAACCACTTTCTTCCTGATCTTCTCTGGCTGCTTCGCTGATGGGTAGATACCCAGACGCTGGTGCTGATCCCAATTAAACAAATTCCCTAAAATGCACAGCACTTCCGAAAGTTATTTTTATGTAATTTTTCTATCTCGGATAGACGAGTATATCCGCAGCGCGTAAATTTGATAACTGAATCGCCGACCGCGCAGATGGTCGGAGCGATGACTTTTTGTAGGTGCCTATTTATTATAACAGGGTAGGAATAAAATATATTGAAAAACATTTATTTAGGATTAGGGAGGAATAAGAATAAGGGATAGACCAGGCTAGGCGTGTCCAATAGCAGCTATTAATTAACAAAACTATGATGTTATTGCATGACTCATATACGATACTACTGCTTTCTTATCCTACGTAACGATACCAATAGGACAGATAACACCAAGAGAAAACGTATTTTTCTGAAACTGTCTAATTATAGAGTATCAAAAGGGATCAAATTAGGCAAATTAGATCATATTTTAAATATACACTGGCGAGCAAAAATAAAACGGGCAACCTGAAAAATTCTAATTAAAAGATATTTTTGATTATGCCATTTATTGTAAAAGAGCTTAAGCAAAAAAAAAGATACCAAGGGTTACCAGTTTTTACAGGGTATTTCCGAAATACGCAAGAAAAACTGTTTTTTAACAAAATAGAAAACCTAAATGCGTTAATTAATTAATTATTATTAATTATTAATTAATATTAATAATAAACGCGTTAATTATTGAAAAAATCAAATAAAAAGGCACAATAAAATATAATTTATTGTTCAATATTAGGGGGAATTTCCCTCCTTTACTTTTATCACGGCTTCCCAAGGGTGTTTAAAAGACTTTATGAGTTTTTAAAGTTTTCTCCAGGAATATCATACCATTCTTCAAGTATGGCCTCTTCAGTTCGCGGCTGATAATTGGGGCAAACTTTCGACTTCCCACTCGTCTTTCTAAGTTGTCCCATACGTGCTCGATCGGATTTAAATCAGGGATCATGGCGGGCCACCTCGACCAGATGAGAGCTTGCAACTATTAGTACAAGAGCCAGCGACAAAAAAAAGTGAAAGAATTTTGGAAAAGCTGATACTTTCAGATCAGACCGTATTTTGGTCATATCAGGTTTTATCAGGATTTTCAAAACACTTGCGCTTTTTGTCGGTGGCTTCCCGAGTATTCGTCGCAAGGTTCTTTGACTCGTGTCCAAAAAGCCGCTCCCGACGTGAGCACCGCGAGTGGCGAGACGAGGCGCGAGGCGAGACGCGAGTGCCCGTTCACATTCTCGTTTCGCGGCACGTGTGGAGCTACACAGGCTCGCCCGGTGCAAAATATTTAATGTCCAAAAATTTCGCCTGCCTTGGATAGGCTGTTGTACGGCGCCGCAGAGGCGAAACTTTGGCGTCGATAATTGGCTTGTGCGATAATGCAGCCGGACAGCAAGCAAAGACCGACGAGGCGATTGTTAGCGCCATCCGCGCTAGCCTGTCCAAGCCTGAGCATTCGATGGGCTGAAATGCAGTAATCGATTTATTGCACGTACCTAGTACGATTAGGAAAATTGATCAGGGATTAGTTGCAGGAGTGAGTGCAGGAGATTGATTAAGTTTCGTAACATTTTCGTATTTAACTAACTATTAAAAATCTTAAAAAAGTACATTCAATGGCTGGCGTATCATCAAGTTATCATTTGTATTCAAAACTATAAAATGATGCACCATTGCCTAAAAAAACAATTATTATTTTATTTCCCGGCCCACTAACCGACAAGGAGGGAAAATATTGTGAACGCCCAATTTTTTAATCGAGATGATGACGGTAATATACAATATGAGCCCCTCTGAGTAAATGAAACCATTTTCAGATGGAAGTTTGTCTGTGTGTCTGCCTACCTGTGCGTCTGGGTGTATTCCCTTACGATATCGCCCAAACGCTTAATCCAATAAAGCTGAGAATTGACATGCAGGCATCATTTTATCATGACAAGAGTTGAAGAGGTTGTTGATGAAATTGGTTCACCAGGGGGCGCACTGGTCATATTTAGATATCAAAATATTAGATAAAAAGACTTGAAATTTGGTACACTTAAGCCTTGCTGGGTTGAAATCGCGTTGTTAAATTTTGGTTGGAATATCTGGTATACAAGCTACAATAATAATATTAAAATTTCGCCATACACTGTAATCAAATATTTACACCATTTGTTGCCGCTTGGCAAAATCCCGCCCTTAGCCGAGAAACGAGCCGCGCCGCCCGAGGCTCTTGCAACGGAACCCAGCCGGGTTCGCTCGGAGGGCGGTCATCGATTTTATTTATGAAATTAATTGGACAAATATTTAAAAAATAAGAAAAAAAAGTGAAATGCCTGGCATCAGCTTAAGCTGCTAATGCTATAAAATAATAATAATAATAATAATAATATTCAGGTAAAATTAGCCCTTGCCTACTTGCCGGAAAGCCTTGTATTGACACAAGCGATTTTTTAAAATATTTCACTTTACACCCACCTTTCCCTGCTAATGACAAACGATATTCCCTCAAAGCTCATTTGCCCAGTTAACATCGCAAAAAACGTAGTTTCCCATCAGTTTTTCCTTCTATCTTGTTATAAACGCCGATGGCTTTCTAACACGTTAGGCTCTCCCAGCGCAAAATAATCCGTGCCATTAATTCCATCAACCTTGGATATGCTTTCGCAAACTTTGTTGGCGATAATTGGCATTCTGTGATAATACAGCCGGACAGCAAACAAAGCCTAAAGAGGCGATCGTTAACGCCATCCGCGTAAACCTGTCCAAGCCTGGGCATTCGATAAGCTAATATAACAAAAACATTTTTTAAATATTTGATTTTACCTGTCATCCATTCTTCCCCTACTAACGACAAACGAAACGAGTACCCCCTCAAAGCTCATTTACCCAGTTATCATCGCAAAAAAGCTTTTCATCAGTTTTTATTTCTATCATGTTAATAAACACCGATGGCTTTCTACCTAAAACGGCTAGACTCTCCAAGCGCAAAATAATCGTAGCTATTAATTCCGCCAGCCTTGGATATGGTTTCGCACGGGGTGCAGAGGCGAAACTTTGTTGGCGATAATTGGCATTCTGTGATAATGCCGCCGGACAGCAAACAAATCCCGACAAGGCGATCGTTAACGCCATCCGCGTTAACCTGTCCAAGCCTAAACATTCGATAAGCTGAAATAACAAATATAATTTTTAAAATATTTGATTGTATTTGTCATCCATATTTCCCTTCCTAACGACAAGATACGAGTACTCCCTCAAACCTCATCTACCTAGCTACTATTGCACAAAACGTAGCTTTCCATCAGTTTTTACTTCTATCATGTTAATAAACGCCGATGGCTTTCTAACACCGTTAGGCTCTCCCATCGCAAAATAATCCGTGCCATTAATTTCGCCTTGGATATCGTCGTTGCGCCGACCAAACCTGTTATGGCCCGTATTCCGTTTCTCGCGGGCTTAAACTAAGCTGGTGCTAAAAATTAAGAACGCACCTTCGTTATTTTGTTGGTATTACGTTTCATCAAAATTAAGAACCGGTCTAAATCTTAAAATTTCCGTTTTGTTTATGGCCCTTTTAAAGCGGGGTCTTAATTTTAACAGCTCGCCTCCCGGTCAGTCGCCCGATCGCACGACGCCGCGCCGTTTCATGTTTGTGTGTCGTATCGCGTTTTCGTTTGTTTTGAAATAAAATGGCAAACAATAATAAGGAGAATGTGCATAAAAAATAATATACAGGGCGATTTATCATAACCTACAAAAAATACAC
>CALYMY010000360.1:0-37563 GCA_944548615.1 Micropterix aruncella
TTGACCCAGGGGACGAACCCGAAACCTTACAATGTAACCGACGTGGCCAATATGCCACCGCATTGTATAGGGGAAGGGGGCCCAAAGCGAGTCCCTTGGCGAAAGGTAATATTATTTCGCATAGGAAGGATATACAGAACTTATTTCTCATCTTGAGAAGCTTGAGTTGAGGCCTTTTAATATTTGGTAAAAAATGCCACAACAATAAGATCAAAAAAATATACAACAAATTACCAAACTCCCACGAATGCCCGCTTTGCCCGCAGCGGGGAACGTATTTTTTTCGCGTTGCCATCAAGAACTAACCTCAAAAGTTTGAGATAAGTAAAAGTAAATACAACCAAATCACAACCAGATATACTCGAAATTTAAAATTCTTCTATCTGTCAAGTAGCTCGTCTTGTCTTGTAATTTCCCTTGAAATAATAAGTAATCGAGTGATTTTACGGATAAAGAAGGATGGTTGCTTAACTTTTGAGATAATTGGATGAAGGGTGAGCGTTACTAGTTGTAAAATTGGCCCAACTTAAACCTACATCCTTAGAGTATATATAAAAACTCTAAGCCTACATCTCTTTCCGCAAGTGAGAGACATTCATCATTCCCGTTTTTACCTAAAGCATTGCCGAATCCGATCAAGGGAATCCTTCTTCACGATGTAAGTGGCTTTTATAATTATTTACTTTATAATCATCTATTTACTAATTAATCAATTCTAAAAAGAATATATACACAAAATTATCGAGTGGTATTATGGGCGGGAAAATACATTTTTAAATATAATATTGAATTTAAAATATGGTCATGTGGAAAAAATGAATGATAATATGTAGTGTATGAGAATATATAGGTGAAATAAATAATATAAGGTGTAATTTATCTATTACTGTATGTATGTGTGTGTGTGTATGTATTTTTGTGTGTGTGGCAGGTGTTAAGGGTTTTGCAGGGTTGCTATAGTATTAAATTTCCTGGGTAGAGAAGATAACACAAGATTACTGTTAATGGCTACTTCTTTTACATATCATTTAAACAATAAACCACACTCTAGTCTACCATGGTTTTAACATCGCTTAAACGTCGGGTGCCACAAACTTCCCACGGTAAAATCTATGTTCAATTTATTTATAATGATACTTATTTTGCCATCTCCCATATTTACCAAAATAATTCAATATAAGTACTATCTATTATTAACCATACCCTGCAATTTATGCCGATACCCTGCATTATACCCTGAATAGATCGACGAAGGGTTATGAAACATTTGACATTATAATAAAGTTTTGTCCAGCTATCTATCTGGAATCTGTAAGTATTCTGTAATTGTTTTGTATCTAAAATCCACATTACAAAATGAACTCTATTAGGCAATGCTCTCAGACGTTTCTTGCACGCTGCCGCTTGCATTACGTACACTTTGCTTTGCACATCAAGTGTTATACAAGCTTTTTTTGCCCTTATAATTAAATGGCTAAAATAACGTGCTCTCCGCCAGAGCGCCTCGAAGCGATGACCCCAATATATCACCACTCCAACATTTAACCGACTTGGAGGCAAGCATCCGATTGACAAAGACTATCTATCACAGCTTTATTTCCAATCCAGAAATCAGTTTTCAAACGTTTATATTTTGTGTCGTATACTTTGTTTAGATTTTTTTCGATGTTTAGGATGTTCTGGGAAGAATTCAATCTGGCTCTGATTATATCCCTCAGAGCCAGATTGAATTCCTACCTATTTTCATTGTATAAAATAGATGCAAATATAATGTGATTTTCTAATGCAAAAGATTATTTTTCAAAGACAAGCCCTGATATTTGCAAAAAGGAAATATGGTTGGTTTATGTGGCTTTTCTGTTAGATCATATTTCCAAAATTATAAAAATGTATATGTCGACTATTATATTAATTTAAAAATACGTTATACACGTGTCTAATAAAGTTGATTTTCCCAAAGTTTCTAGGTTTTTGTGTTTCGAGAACAACTTATCTTTACGGGAACATCAGCGTTTAATGAGTCACCTACTATTATATTAGGCGAGTCAATTTGTATAAAAATAAACATTTTAATAAAAAAGTCAAACACAATACTGAGATAAAAAAAACTCTCGTATATGGTTCTCAATAAATGGTTCGCGGTTGTTTTCGCAAATAAGCTGAAATTAAATATTTACACAATCAAATATTTCAAGCATTGGAGGCACAATTCGGATAAAAATGTAATATCTCAGTGTATTTTTATGGCTCGCTCCATAAAAATATACTGAGATAGTTCGGCTTATCTTACTCGGGGTATTTTATTCAAAAGTATCGAGGTATGATATTTTAATCAAGATTTTATTTTAAGACTCTCATCTAGTTTATTGAAGGGCTGCAAAGAAAAACTGAATGTTTTACTAGGACAAAACTAGATAAAAATTACAAAATATAATAATGCACATGGAAAGAGATCGCTGAATATCACAGTACCTGATATATTTATTAACATTGAAAACAAAAAATCAAGAATAATTAAACAAAATTTTATTAAAAATTATGGTATCGACTATAAAATATATTACAGAGAATTACCCACCGTATCCATACGTATATGCTGAAAAACTATATGTACCCCGAACGCATGCGTGCCGCCGCCTATTACAAATAACAAACCTGTTTAACAATATTGTATTTTTCAGTACGCGGGTGAGGTAAGATAATAATGTGTATTGTATTCATATGTATATTATGACTTTATACGGAGTAATGCGAAATAATCCATCAACAAACCCACAAGGATAGCATTATAGGAAGAAAAGCATAAAACAAAAGAGTATAAGTTTCTGTGAAAAAATCAAAATAGTTATAAAACACGCTTTTCTTACTTTAACCCTTTAAATAGTCAGTCTCTACCCTAACTTAATTACGATCGAAAATAAAGCATAATTGATTTAAAAGCGTTTGACATGGACCTGCATTTAATTTGCTTTAGGGATTGGAAAAAAAATCTACATTTTTGTTGCCAGATATGCGAAACCGCCGATCGGTAAACTACGTTTCCGTCCTCCGAAGCCAGTGGAGGCATGGAAGGGGATCAGGGATGCCATCGAAGAGGCCAGCATCTGTCCTCAGAAGTTTCTCATCTTCGATAACTATAAGGGCGACGAAGACTGCCTCTTTCTCAACATTTATACGCCTCAGCTTCCCGACAAGAAAACTGGGTAAGCATAATGTTATATTAGATGAAAATTAAAATGATTATATTCTGCAATGCATTGAATGCATGCGTTGACTGAATTTTTTTAAATCGGTTTCATTATTACATTTGGTCGTCAGCCCTATATAATTATTTCTTATTTTGATCAAATACTGAATGTTTCTACTGAATGTCCTTCACATGTAGCCTATCATTGAAACAGCTATAAATTACAAAACTTTTTAAAATAAAGCTAAGTGCAAAATTCCTTTTAGTTTTTTTTATAATGAATCTAAAACTTGTCAATTTTTAAACATTTACACATTTAAAGAGTTTGGAAGCTCGTACCTCGTTTTCTTGAAACTTTTTACACTAAGTATTAATTTATTTGGAGTAACAATAAATTGCAAAATACAACACAAGTTCCTATGACGACTTGGCTCTATATATACGTATATATATATATATATATATATATATATATATATATATATATATATATATATATATATATATATATATATATATATATATATATATATATATATATATATATATATATATATATATATATATATATATATATATATATATATATATTGATATTTTAAGGGTGTAATTTTTTTTAAATTATTTTCAATAATATATAAAATTAGATTCATGAAAAGTTACTTATCTGGGGTCCTGGTGGACCAGAAACATTTTACCGATAGTTAATGTCCTCTTTAAATACTTAGGGCAGCAGCACCTGTTTCCGCAATTGATAATTTATGATGTTCTTAGTTATTGCAGCCGAATTACTGTATGCCCTTGGATGTAATAAGTATAGGAGGATGGTTTCTGTAACAGAAATGGATGTTAGTAACTTATTTTAGAAGAAATTATATGATTGAGAATATTTCGACACAAGTCGTATTCATCTCCATGACATTTCTGATAGAACAATTTTTTCAAAATTTAAATTTAAAAAAACTGAACATAGAGAAATGGGTTAATAATATTTTGCAATATCGTTATAATACACTATAACCGACCTTGAAAAACATTATTGATAATGATTTTTAAATGAAAAATATTAATAAGCTTTTAATGAATATGTCTGAACAAATATAATTACTGTATTAATTTTGCCTATTCAGACCGGGACCCTTGCAAGCGCCTAAAATATTTATAAAAGCCAACTCCCAAGATTTAACGTCTCTTTCTTTAGCGTTATCGCCAAGGCACTTAATAATTTTTACTTTAAAACAATTATCAAAAGTTAAATTGTGTGCCTTAGCATGCAATGCTATTGGAAGTTGACTATCATTGCCTACGCTGGCCCTGTGATTATTTAACCTAATGCTAAGAGGTGTAGTTGTTTCCCCAATATAAAATGCATTGCAGGTCTGGCAAAGTAATTGATATACAATATTTTTTGAAATGCAACTACTATTAAAAGGAACTCTGTAACTATTAGGAGTGTTAGGACTAGTAAAATAAATGCTTCGATCTAATAAAGGACATGTTTTACAACGTGATCGACCACAAGGCTGTAGGCCAAAATTTTTGTTATTACTAAGATAATTTCGATTATTTTTATTAAGTATTGATTTTAAATTAGGAGGTTTTCGAAATGATAAAATTGGTGGTATATCTAATAAACCTTTGGTTGATGGGTCGTTAGCTATAATAGGGAATAAATCTGCTAAAATAGGTCGCAGTTTCTCAGTGCCAGGAAAATAAGTAGTACTCAGAAAGATTTTATTTTGATTTAAATTTGAAACCAATTTAGGTTTAGGTGAAAATTTTGTTTCGGAATTTATTATATTTTTATCTAACAAAGAGGCAGGATAATTTCTTTCTATTAGTGATTTTTTAAGATTGGAAAGGTACTTATCTAAATTTTCTTTATTATTAATTAAACGGTGTCCGCGAATTGACATTGAATATGGAATTGACTTTTTGGTATGAAACGGATGACAGCTATCGAAATGTAGGTATTGCTCTTTGTTTGTAGGTTTTATATGAATTGCAGTTTTAATGGTGCCTTCGGATAGAGTTAGATCAACGTCTAAGAATGTAATTTGATTTTCTGATATAGTGTATGTAAAATCTAAGGGTCCGAAATTATTTAAATCTGTAAGGAAGTCAGTGAGTGTGTCATGTCCATGTGGCCAAAACAGTATAATATCATCAATAAACCTATACCACATTAGTGGTTGTAAATTTTGAGTAAGAAGAAAATTATTTTCTAATAACCCCATGAAAAGATTCGCATAAGAAGGGGCCATTCTTGTTCCCATTGCTGTACCTTTAATTTGGAGATAAAATTCATCTTCAAAAGAAAAAGCATTCTTAGTGAGGACGAATTCAGCCAACTTACAAAGAAAATTTGTAGAAGGAATTTGGGGGCTGGGCCTTTGATTAAGGTAATGGGAAATCGCTTCTAAGCCTAAATCATGGGGAATATTAGTATAAAGAGAGACAGCGTCAATTGTAACAAGTAATAAGTTGTCAGTCTTAGGAATTGTGGTATTTTTTAGAATCTCGATAAAATGGTAACTATCTTTAATGTGTGACTTGAGATTTTTTACAAATGGCTGTAGAAAGTAATCGACAAAAGCTGAAATTCTTTCTGTGGGTGAGTTAAAACTAGCTACTATCGGTCTTCCTGGATTATTAGGTTTATGAATTTTTGGCAATAAGTACAAATTTGGTGTTCTGATAGGGTTAGGAATTAAAGTGTTAACATCTTCATCTGATAATTTTTCAATGGTTTTTTGTTGTTCAATATATTTTTTTATTGTATTAGCAAAATTTTGATTCGGATCACTATATAATTTTTTATAGGAAGTTTCGTCTCTGAGTTGCCTCAAACCTTCAGCTACATAGTCTGTTTTATTAAGGATGACTGTAGTTGAACCTTTATCAGCTGGCAAAATGATGATATTGGTATCTTTGCTTAGGTTGTTAAGAGCTGAAAGTTCATCAGATGTTAAGTTAGGTGTAGGTTTGAGGCTGTTTAAAAATGTTGGTTGTGTAACTTTGTTCATTAAAACTGTAATAAATATTTCTACAGGATGATTTTTTGGAAGAGAGGGTGGCTCTTTATTAGAATATTGTCGAAATTTTGCCAGTGCGTCATGTAATTTACTATTATTACCATTTTTGTCCCTTGAATGCCAAAACTCACGCCATCTCAAATTACGACAAAATTTTGCTATATCATTTCCAAAACTGAAATGGTCAACTTTGGGAGTTGGTGTGAAATTTAGCCCTTTAGATAAAACTGAATATTCATTATGGTTTATAATTTTTGAGGACAAGTTTTTTACGACAAGTCTATCGTTATTTATAGGAACCTGTGCAGCATTAGAATTTGTATGATACAAATTCTAATGCTGCACAGGTTCCTATAAATAACGATAGACTTGTCGTAAAAAACTTGTCCTCAAAAATTATAAACCATAATGAATATTCAGTTTTATCTAAAGGGCTAAATTTCACACCAACTCCCAAAGTTGACCATTTCAGTTTTGGAAATGATATAGCAAAATTTTGTCGTAATTTGAGATGGCGTGAGTTTTGGCATTCAAGGGACAAAAATGGTAATAATAGTAAATTACATGACGCACTGGCAAAATTTCGACAATATTCTAATAAAGAGCCACCCTCTCTTCCAAAAAATCATCCTGTAGAAATATTTATTACAGTTTTAATGAACAAAGTTACACAACCAACATTTTTAAACAGCCTCAAACCTACACCTAACTTAACATCTGATGAACTTTCAGCTCTTAACAACCTAAGCAAAGATACCAATATCATCATTTTGCCAGCTGATAAAGGTTCAACTACAGTCATCCTTAATAAAACAGACTATGTAGCTGAAGGTTTGAGGCAACTCAGAGACGAAACTTCCTATAAAAAATTATATAGTGATCCGAATCAAAATTTTGCTAATACAATAAAAAAATATATTGAACAACAAAAAACCATTGAAAAATTATCAGATGAAGATGTTAACACTTTAATTCCTAACCCTATCAGAACACCAAATTTGTACTTATTGCCAAAAATTCATAAACCTAATAATCCAGGAAGACCGATAGTAGCTAGTTTTAACTCACCCACAGAAAGAATTTCAGCTTTTGTCGATTACTTTCTACAGCCATTTGTAAAAAATCTCAAGTCACACATTAAAGATAGTTACCATTTTATCGAGATTCTAAAAAATACCACAATTCCTAAGACTGACAACTTATTACTTGTTACAATTGACGCTGTCTCTCTTTATACTAATATTCCCCATGATTTAGGCTTAGAAGCGATTTCCCATTACCTTAATCAAAGGCCCAGCCCCCAAATTCCTTCTACAAATTTTCTTTGTAAGTTGGCTGAATTCGTCCTCACTAAGAATGCTTTTTCTTTTGAAGATGAATTTTATCTCCAAATTAAAGGTACAGCAATGGGAGCAAGAATGGCCCCTTCTTATGCGAATCTTTTCATGGGGTTATTAGAAAATAATTTTCTTCTTACTCAAAATTTACAACCACTAATGTGGTATAGGTTTATTGATGATATTATACTGTTTTGGCCACATGGACATGACACACTCACTGACTTCCTTACAGATTTAAATAATTTCGGACCCTTAGATTTTACATACACTATATCAGAAAATCAAATTACATTCTTAGACGTTGATCTAACTCTATCCGAAGGCACCATTAAAACTGCAATTCATATAAAACCTACAAACAAAGAGCAATACCTACATTTCGATAGCTGTCATCCGTTTCATACCAAAAAGCCAATTCCATATTCAATGTCAATTCGCGGACACCGTTTAATTAATAATAAAGAAAATTTAGATAAGTACCTTTCCAATCTTAAAAAATCACTAATAGAAAGAAATTATCCTGCCTCTTTGTTAGATAAAAATATAATAAATTCCGAAACAAAATTTTCACCTAAACCTAAATTGGTTTCAAATTTAAATCAAAATAAAATCTTTCTGAGTACTACTTATTTTCCTGGCACTGAGAAACTGCGACCTATTTTAGCAGATTTATTCCCTATTATAGCTAACGACCCATCAACCAAAGGTTTATTAGATATACCACCAATTTTATCATTTCGAAAACCTCCTAATTTAAAATCAATACTTAATAAAAATAATCGAAATTATCTTAGTAATAACAAAAATTTTGGCCTACAGCCTTGTGGTCGATCACGTTGTAAAACATGTCCTTTATTAGATCGAAGCATTTATTTTACTAGTCCTAACACTCCTAATAGTTACAGAGTTCCTTTTAATAGTAGTTGCATTTCAAAAAATATTGTATATCAATTACTTTGCCAGACCTGCAATGCATTTTATATTGGGGAAACAACTACACCTCTTAGCATTAGGTTAAATAATCACAGGGCCAGCGTAGGCAATGATAGTCAACTTCCAATAGCATTGCATGCTAAGGCACACAATTTAACTTTTGATAATTGTTTTAAAGTAAAAATTATTAAGTGCCTTGGCGATAACGCTAAAGAAAGAGACGTTAAATCTTGGGAGTTGGCTTTTATAAATATTTTAGGCGCTTGCAAGGGTCCCGGTCTGAATAGGCAAAATTAATACAGTAATTATATTTGTTCAGACATATTCATTAAAAGCTTATTAATATTTTTCATTTAAAAATCATTATCAATAATGTTTTTCAAGGTCGGTTATAGTGTATTATAACGATATTGCAAAATATTATTAACCCATTTCTCTATGTTCAGTTTTTTTAAATTTAAATTTTGAAAAAATTGTTCTATCAGAAATGTCATGGAGATGAATACGACTTGTGTCGAAATATTCTCAATCATATAATTTCTTCTAAAATAAGTTACTAACATCCATTTCTGTTACAGAAACCATCCTCCTATACTTATTACATCCAAGGGCATACAGTAATTCGGCTGCAATAACTAAGAACATCATAAATTATCAATTGCGGAAACAGGTGCTGCTGCCCTAAGTATTTAAAGAGGACATTAACTATCGGTAAAATGTTTCTGGTCCACCAGGACCCCAGATAAGTAACTTTTCATGAATCTAATTTTATATATTATTGAAAATAATTTAAAAATATATATATATATATATATATATATATATATATATATATATATATATATATATATATATATATATATATATATATACTATATATATATAGTTAATATTTGATTGGTTTTTTTGTAAAATCTTTTTTTAAAGAATTTTTTATGTATATATATATATATATACATATATATATATATATATATATATATATATATATATATATATATATATATATATATATATATATATATATATATATATATATATATATATATATATATATATATATATATATATATATATATATATATATATATATATATATATATATATATATATATATATATATATATATATATATATATAAGTATAATATAATATGAAGTTCTATAATATTGCTCCAATTTTGTTATTACGACGTGATGTTTTGTGTTCGCCGCCTACCTTGAATGTTCGGCGGCGGCGGTTGTATCCATATAAACCAACATATCAATAAAAATAACAATTATGACGATATTCATCACGATCAAGGTACAACCCAAAATTGCCCGTAATGGTATGGCTGCATGGCGGAGGCTTCATGACCGGTTCTGGTAACTCGTTCCTCTACGGGCCAGACTACCTCATGAACGAAGATGTCGTCCTCGTGACACTCAACTACAGGCTGGGCATCCTCGGCTTTCTCAGCATGCAGAATGAAGAAGTGCCCGGAAACGCCGGACTCAAGGTAAACGGCAAATGCAAGTGTGCCCTTTTATTTACGTAACTAAAAACTGGTCATAACTCGACAAAGCTTTCGTTTAGGGCGAAGTCCACGGCCCTGGCGCAAATAAAGTGCATTTTATCAACGTTAAATTTTGCTATAGGTATTACAAGTTTATACAGGTTGAATCATCTTTGATACAGAATATTTCAAGAGATGATAGGATGATAGGACGGATATTTGAAGTGAACATAAAACGACAAATGTATATTGCATGGTCAAGAGACCTCATATCAGCTACCAAATTGCATAAGTTACTACCTTATTGGGTTTTACTTTAAAATCTCGATGCATGCCCTATAAATTCAAAGGAATATTTTTTATTAAACTTTGAATAAAACTTGCTTTCGGAACGATTTTTATTTTGACAAACTATAACACGTCATATAAAATATAAATATATATATATATATATTTTTTAAATTTTAAATGATAATAAACTTATAGATTTATTTAGTTTATGGGACATGATAAATTTCTTTATAACTTTGATATATTTTAATACCTCTTTATTTTGTCGGGATTGGGAGTAAAACAAACAAATGATGAAAATATATTACGTAAATTTTTTAGGTTTAAATATTTTTCCTCGTTTAATGTATTAAATAGTTTAATAATAATTCAAAAGGCATGCTTCATTAAAATGTTTATTGAAAATATTTTTCATATTGGTCGTTATTTTAATAAATTGCGCAATATGGTATTAGGGTGACCATAATATATCCGATATTTTTGTAGGATGGTATATTTAGATGTCCATCGAAATAAGTAAAAATCCGGAAGATTAAAATTTGCTATAGATATAGAATTTTTATATTGTTATATGCACTTATTGTTATATGCATTGTTGGTTGACTGGAAGATAATGTTATGTAGCAATAAGTCCGCTTTGGAGTTTGTTTTTAATTGGGCAATAAAGAGATTTCATTTATGTAATTAAAAAAATCCCAGTTTAAATATAATAAGAGGTGGTTTTATTTTAATGCTTCAGTGTTATACTATGTTTCCCAAAATATGCTACAGTTTTTTGATAATGTATGCTTGTATCTGACTTATCTATCTGACTTATCTCTGTCTCATCTATCTGACTTAAGTTTGTAAGAATTTGTATAATAACCGACTAAATTGTTGACAAAACTTCAAATTATTCTAAAGAATTGGACAAAATGCTAAAGAAAATGATCAATTCTGAAAATATTATCAACAAAATATACCTACATATACTCATCTTTAATAAACAGAGAAACGCCTATTTAAGACGGTATATTAAATCCCAAACTAATAAAACCAAATCACGGGATTTTTTAAACTCATAAGACAAATAAACTAGTAAGCTCTGTCGTCACCAGTACGGTAGAATGGGATGCAAGGCGTCAGAAACGGTCGGTGAATCGCAAAGAATTTTTTTTCGTGCGCTAATACTTTTTAAATGAAACCATTTATTGTGACGCCATTTTAAGTCCTAGTAGAAGAAGAAAATATATGTGTAAAGCTCATTCTCTATTAACTAATAAAAGAACTGTAAACTGACATAAAAATGCCTCGACCATGGAACCAACATTAATGCTGTTACTTACTTTTTAGAAAGTTTTTTATTTTTTTTAATCCGGTGGCAATTTTCCAGGAAATTACTAAATCAAAAGCAATAATATATATATATATATATATATATATATATATATATATATATATATATATATATATATATATATATATATATATATATATATATATATATATATATATATATATATATATATATATATATATATATATATATATATATATATATATATATATATATATATATATATATATATATATATATATATATATATATATATATATAGATATATATATATATATATATATATATATATATATATATATATATATATATATATATATATATATATATATATATATATATATATATATATATATATATATATATATATACATATTTATTTCAATATTTTTTAGCAAAATATTTAGTTAAGCAATGGCACGGTCGTCGACGGAAATTTCGCCTTTTTTGCCACGGAAGCCATTGAATAATTTATTTTAACGTGATTCATGTGCCATCTTCATAAAATGTTTTTTTTATTGACCAGGATCAATTAATGGCACTCAAGTGGATTAAAGAGAATATAGAATTCTTCGGAGGTGACCCTAACACAGTCACTTTGTTCGGCGAATCGGCCGGCGGGGCGTCGGTTCACCTTCTTATGATGGCACCCTCAGCAAAAGTAAGTATTAAATCGTCGCTGAGCCGAAACCGTTGAAGCTTTTAAAATTTTAACCGTAATTTTTTTTTAATTTAGTAATATTAATCAATTCTATTATATAAAATTAAATAATTAAATATTTTTTTATTAAGATTAAATTTACATGAATTTTTTTAAAGAGGTTCGTTTAGGTTGTAAGAGCTCACTGAGAAGGGATTTTGCGAAATTCAACTCCTAAGGGATCAAAAAGGGATGCAATATTTTTTTGCGCTGTTAGTAGCAGTCTGGTTATACTAGCACCGAGGGGAGAAACTGCAGTATTGTCTACAAAGAGGTTCTTACGTAAACATTTAAAAAAAAATAAAACACAGTATAACCCTAAATATTTCCGTTTAATTAAGTTTGTATTTAATGCCTAAGTAACAACAATAAATTAATATAGTTTGACCATAAAATATAAATTTTAATAATTACTCGGAACTCTCATTTTACGCGAATTTAACTCTTTAGATAAGCTACATCATTTAGGGTTCCGATCGAAAATATTAAACCACTGGCAAAAAAACTCTTTACTGCAGGCGAAGCTGCGGGTAGAAGCTAGTATTTAATAACAAGTTCAAAATTTGATTCAAATTAATACAACTGTCAAGAAAGTAATCTCAATCCGAAGTTGAATTACCGCATTAAATGCTTCAACAAATTCTGCATACCTTTACTTTAAACCGCTAAATACATAGCGTATCTGTGATTTCAGGAATGTAAACTACCCTTTAAAACTCATAGAAATTATTGGGAGGATGATACATCAGCTCAATGATTTACTACTCCAATACTTAGAAAATGAAAAAAATGGATGTTTAAGAAATAGGTTTCTTTGTGTTAGCGACCTCGAATACAGCATTTCAAGCGGTGTTCCTCAATATTTTTTCGATCGGTGTTCCAAAATATTGAGGAACACCGCTGAATATTTTTTCGAGAAAAAATATTTGCCAATTTTGCATATTTAATACGTACTTGTATTTTCATAAATATTTCATTCCTACTAAGAACGTAGTATGGTTTTATCGGTGGTATAATGGAGATAAGTTACCACGCTGATTAATTAAAAAGCTTATTTTTAATACATTGTGCTATTTAATATGTGGTAGAAGTATGTATATTTTTTAAGAAAAAAAACTTATTTCTGTGCACAACAACCACTGACCTCTATTATACGAATATTAGAGGTTAGTGAAAACAACGCAGTGAATTTATTTCAAAACATTCATTTGTCTCGCATTGTATGAATTGTTTTTTTCGCAGGGATACTTCCACAGGGCTATTTCTCAATCTGGTACAGCTCTAAATCAATGGGTGTCTGTGGAAAATCCGAAGGAAAGGGCCTTTTCACTCGGAAGGGTATTGGGTATTGAGACAAATAATACTGCGGAATTATTAGGTAAGTTGGGTTTTCATTTATTTTTTATTCATTACACGTGCCCTCTCTAGCTTCGCACCGGAAACGTTTTAAATTAATTGTTTGGATGAGGTTCCAATGTCGGACAAAACTTTGTCGAATTGCCAAATCCGTTTATTCTCTAATTAAGGAATGCAAATAAACTTATTGATTAACTTAGTGAGTTTAGATTTTTAACTGAGACCTAACTTAACTGAGATTTGACCTTACGGCGACTGCTCTTGAAACGACCATCGGCTACCCGATTCCGGGTGAAGAGCCGGGCAAAGGATGCTGTGGTCCGCGATAGATTCGGTTGACACCGTTTTACCGCTACGTAAGGGAGAGGTCCGCGCAACCGGCCATGAACTCGTAACCAGTCGGGAGACCGGAGTAATCTGGTTGCAATTGGAAGTAAGGCCGCGATTGTTGGCCCGCTGGGTAACATACCTGGCTATCACGCTGATAAGGCGTCGGCCTCTTACGGGCATTTGGCGGAGCTTGACAGTGGACTGTTTTGTCCTAAGTCTTCTGCGCTCACCACACGGAAGACACAACGATCACATTTCGTTAATACTTCCTGGGGTGACGGGTTCGCGCGTTGTAGTTGACAGCTCTAGTAGAGGATTATAGTTTTGTGTAATTATTTAATTTTCATTGTATTAAACCTCTTTTTATGTTGTTAATATAATGTGGAAAATGTGTCACCACTCCAGTATGACATATCATAGTATCGAATTCAACAATCTTTCCTTTAATTGTAATCTCTGTCTCTATCTAATATATAAGGCGCTAAGATCGCACACCCTCCTAGCTCCTTGGAATATACACCTTATTCATATTATTATTTAAATAATATCAATGAAAACCTAATACTAAAACCCAATTTGGAGTAAATTTGTGTGAAAGTAGCAGCAATCATTTTCGAAAGGTCGAACAAAGCCTACGGCGTATGAGTAAAACTCGTGCATGATCAGTTTTAGTTTTCGTTACTCAAAGAGCTAGTGCTTGGATTTCAAAATGGCGTGGCATCAGCCGAATTCAAGCGACAGCGACCCGACTTGCGCGACCGGCTTGCATCACACTGCATTCAACATAATGGATAGCCAAAAAATGTAATCGTCACGTTGAGCCAAAAAAAAAATAATATGCGAAATGGTTAAAGCTCCACGGCTGATATCGATCACACGATAATTTATTATCCATATAAGTACGATTGTAAATCTTTGTTTTTGTTTTTATTAGCAGAAAGAAAGGTACAATAATTATAAATATTCCTTAGATTGATGTAAGACAGATTTATTAAAATAAAAACTAAAGACACTACAAGAAGACACTACACTATTAGAGATATTCCGAAAACATATTGTTAGATTTACAGTATGCAGACCCTTCAGGAAACATTGATAAACAGGAATTGTACCACCCTAAGACTTTACCGGCATGTAGCTAATAAGTGATTTCATCAGAATATTAATTTAAAAAATAAAATCGATGCGCGCCCTATAAGCCGGCGGACGAAATCGATTGGGTTCCCTTGCAACCGTCTCGGGCTGCACTGTACCTTTCTTGCTAAGGGTGTGGTTGGGCCAAGCGCCAACAGATGCGTTAAAATATTTGATTGAAATATTAATAGCGTATTTTAAATTATATAAGCGGAATTTAAATATTTTTAGCGTAGCTTGTATACGAGATACTCTAAACAAAATTCCACAATGTGACTTCGGCCTAACAATGTGTATCAAATTTTAAGTCTCTTTTTCGAGATTGCCATATGACTAGTGCGCCCCGTGGTGGAACGATTTCAGCCACAATCTTTTGAACTCTTGCCATGACGAAATGATGCCTGCATGCCAAATTTTAGCTCATTCGGATTAAGCGTTTGTGCGCTATCGCGATGGAATACAAACACACACACAGACACACAGAAGCGTGTTTACAATACTTTCCCTTCTCTCATATGTATCCTGAGAAAGTGAGGTAAATCACATCTTGACCTAGGCCGTATTTGACACATCTATTTATTTATCTATTTACCTTTTTGGGCTTTTATTGGTGGGTCTAGGTGCAGTATGGCCGCGCCGCCTTAGTTCGATATTGCCATGTATAATCAGTGACTGTGCCAAGGCATAATGTATGGATCTCATAGTTTTCATATCTGAAACATTTCTGATACTCCTGAGGATATATATTGGTTTGCGGACCTTTTCGGCGACCTTTTCGATATGTATTTGCCACCGGAGATGTTTATCGACATGAACACCTAGGTACTTTACAAAATGCACACGCTCAATTTGTGCACAGTTACAATCAAGACTGTCGCTTTCGTGTAGGACTAGGTTATAATTTTTGTGGAGGTTGCTAACGAGCATCTATGCTGAAGGCTACAAGCTTAGTTTTATCCACGTTTCGGCGTTGACGGATTGTGGTCAGGCCAGCCCTTGGCACTTTTCATCGCGGCAACTGCCTTGTTGTATGCACTTTCCCAACTATTCGATTTGGGTGGGAGGGCGGTATCGTCGGCGTGGGATAGTATATCTGCGTCAACGTCCATTTCACAAGGCCCATTTGTGTAGAGTGAGAGGGGAGTCGGTCCAGGAGTGCTTCCTTGTGGGACCCCATGATTATTGTGGAGACTATTACTGGGTGAATCGCCTGCCCGGGTACGCTGTTTTCGGGATCCAATACAGCTGCGAAACCAGTTTAGTTCGATACCTGTAATACCATATTTCCCAAGTTTCATTAGGAGCATTTCATGGGATACTGTGTCGGGAGCTTGCGCGGGGTCGGGAAGTACAGTAATACACTTTTTGTTGGCGTCTACATACCTAGTGATATGCTCTGACATTTTTAGTACTGCATCTTGTGTTCCCATTTTTGGATCTGAAACCGTATTGGTTTTCGGATGACATGTGATTGGTTTCTAGATGATTACAGAGTTGTGTAATTACTATTTTTTCCAAAATTTTTGCTAGGGCATCAGGTACTGGTATCTGTCGATAATTTGAGGGATCAAACTTCGGTCAATATCTGTCACCTGATACTTGATAAGAAATATGTTTTCGGTTGATTAAAAAAAAAAATTATAATATTATATTAATTAATTAAATTCACAAGTATATGTGCACAGTAAGAAACCTTTTTAGGCTACTTAATTTATTGGTCAATTTAGTTATATATTAATCTATATATTTATTTATTTTACTTATCTATAAACTTAAATATTTTCTTTTTCTTTATTTAATATTAGTTCTTTATTTATATACACATTTATATATTTATAATAACCTTAAAATTTATAAGAATGAATGAGCGATCGGAATGAATGAGAAAAAAAAAAAAAAAAAAAGAAAGAAAGTGAAGTCACTATGATTAAAGTGAAGTCTTAAATACTATCACCCCAGAACAGATATACCTACAATCTAGTGGGGGGATAAAATCCACACAAATGCAATCTTATCTGCTTCGCAAAAATCAATTGTATTGTTTTTGGATAATTTTATAAAATAAAAAAAAAATAAAATAAAAATATCAAGGAAACAGCAGTGACGTGCAGCCAGACTTGAGGATGCACGGTTGCGAGCACGACATTGTCCAAACAGCAATTGACGTGATGCCATCTTATGCACAGCATATTTTTCTTCATCCTGACGCAACGCCTGCTGGAGAACATGTGCGAAGATTCAATGCTCCAACTATAGACGAAAACCTGCAGCTGATGGCAAAATAACCTGCTGACACCTCCCCTTAGAACAACTGCTAGCAACAGGTTGAGGTCGGGACGGTATCGTGGGAGCGACTTTGAATCTGGAATCAGACTAGAGGGCGGAGAAATCGCAGAACCAGATTTAGGCGATTCAAATTTAGAACCAGATTATGAAGTCGGAGGGAAAAAATCCATCTGTAGGTCCGTTTGTGCGCACGATAACTCGAGAACATTTCGCTTATAGGTTTCATTCGTCAATAGGAGAACTGGTAAGATTTACCATTCCATAACCACTATAGAAATGGGAGCGGTCGTACAAACGTACCTCTTTGAAACGAACTTTCTTAAACTGTGACGCGAGACGTGGTGTGGCGTACATTTAACGAGTAAATATCGCTCAACCCTCGTTCCTATCCATCAGCGCTAATTATTAGGTACCTATCAACTCTCATTTTAAACCATTAGTCCTTGTATCCATAAATTAACACTCGTCCTTATCCATCAGCCATCACATTCACCAATTAAGTCTCTTTTATAGCCATCTGCTCTCGTATTATCAAGCCTCCCTTGTGTCTATCAATCAATCTTTATTTTTATCCATCAGCCATCGTATGTATTAATCACCACTAGGAAGGGTGACGAATGCCTAAGTTGAAGAGCCTATAAATAATATTAATTTTCCTTGAAGACAGGAGAGGGGGGGGGGGGCTTTATTGGAAAACTTGATGATTTTCTTAATGGATAGCGAATAAATTTTGATTAATTGTACAGTTAAAAATGTGATTTCGAGTCTTTTGTTTCTAGGGCAGCTCTTATTTCCGTTGTAAGTACTAAACCCTAAATCTAATCAGCTCTTCCCATCCATGAATGAAACAAATTAGCAAAGAAATTTTTAAATTCGACGACGCGTTCTTGACATAACTTGTGTATAGACAGTATTTTTTTTTTAATTAGCTGAAATCTCGAAAATCAATATGTTAGCAATCACCTGGGGCTTTGCTACTAGGGCGGTGCCTGCATATACAGCGACATAAGCTTTCCGGATTTAGATTCGGCCTTTGAAAGGCCGGTTTAGTCACTCCTAGGTTTGACTAGTTAAACCAGCACTTAACGGCTCTTTAGCCATGAATATGTAGAAACCAAGATTATATAAATATATGGCAAACGAAATTTGAATATAAATGAATATTTTACCAAGGAGAAATTAAGTAACACTCTCATTATAAAACGTTACTTTCTCAAATCAAAGAAAAAATCGGTGAAATATATATTTTTTACCAAAGGTATTTATCGGAGCAATACAAAATTATAAAAGAAGTGGGGTTTTTTTTTGTTAATTTCTAATAGCGGCTACATACTCACTGCGAGAACTCTCGCCGTGATCCTCGGGAGACGAGAACGACCTCCACACTCACATAATTTTCCACTTTTCTTCAAGTGGCAGCTGCTTTTTCATTGTTTGCATTATGATACTGGACACGGCTCGGTGGCATAGTGGTTAGGTTGCCTGATCTTACGAGTAAATTGTAAGGTCCCGGGTCCGATTCCCGGCTGGGTCACCATTTTCCGTGGGATCAAATTAACGGAATTGCATTTTCAATTCAGTCGATCGAATGCAATAACAATACACACACTTACATGCATGTTACCCGACACATACATATAAACCCGTCACAGTAGGGTTGGTTGTAAGAGATTGTCATATGACAATAAACCCGCCCATTTTGAATTTTCACACTAAAGAGTAAAAACAAACAAACTATGACTTGGTAAATTTTCAAGATAAAATAAAATAAGAGTTTGCATTGTAATTAAGAATTTATACTTTATTATTTTTTGGCCTGTCAAAAAAGATTTCTTCTCCTTATTAGTACGGATACATCAATAATCATTAGCACGATAATTCGGTTCCATTATTTGTGATTTAAACTCTTGTTCTTGTTGTGATGATATTTGGTGTCCCAAAAATTGCTTCGGATTGTAAATATTCCATCAACTTTGACTCTCCAAGTTGTTAATCCATTTTTTTTCGGAGCGTGACAGAAAGAGAAGACAAAAGTACACGCGCAGTCTCCGCCACTTCTTACATCGCACCAAGACCAAGCTTCTTATTGGACAGTGTTTGTATGAATGAGGACAGTATGAGTGAGGACAGTGTTTTCTTTCCCGCTTGAGAAACTCTTTGAATCGGGCAAAAAAACCGAGAACAGGCGAAAACGGAAACGAAAAGAGCGAAGAGGTATCAACACTCACTATCTCGTGTGTCCTCGAATATTGTCGCCGTGAGCACTTGGTATACCGTGGCGTGATCACAGTACACTGCTACCACAAATCGTAATACGATTACTAGACATTGTACTACAAGCGTCGTACGCGTCAACTGTGCTACCGTTGGCCGCCACTCCGTAGACGCAATTATTCAAATGTTCTGGAAATTTGACATCCCCACCCGCGCGTAACGCCAACTACATTCCTTAACGTATCCCTCTGCTCACTTCCCTCGCACTATATCCCCGCAACTCCGTGATGCTCAAGAGGGGGCTTACTATCTAAACTCGATAAATTGTGCAGTGAGTCTGTAGCCGGCATAAAATGTCATGCATTTTAGTCATGCATTTCAAGGCTTTCTAAAAATGTGTCCACACCAAATAATTTGGAAGCAACTTCATTTTGTAACTTCAAAAATAACAGTATTTCCAAATAATAAATACGACTTGATTTAGAAATACTTTTCCTTTACATTTCTTATTTATTTTCAGAATAATAAAAGGGAATTTTCTGTGTAATAGAAAGTTTTATTTAAAATAGGAAAAAGACAAGGGATTTTTCGGATGGCAGGCATACAAGTATATTGTAGAAGCTACGCACGTACGATACGACATGTAAATCTCACGTCAGTATGTGTCCCATCCAAATCTATTAGCGTTGTACGATTATTTTACATCGCTTCAAGCCACTTTTATGCGTAGAAATCGATTGCATCAAACCGCCTATGGCCTGCTGTGGAACACGTACTCTTATTAGAGCCGTTTGTGTAATAGAGCGGGGGCCCAATATAATTAATGCTACGTCATCTGTCCCACCAATTAAAGAAATATGAGGATTTATCCTAATTTATTATTTTAATTTCCATAATATAAATGTGAATTATGACAAATATACAGAAACAATTAATAAAACCTTGCACCTAACTGGGAACAGCACGCTATAACAGCAACATACGTACCTAATCAATAAAGTCTAAAACGAAATTATAAAAATAGGAAGTTAAAATAAAAACTACAAAATAGCATAGACCTAATAAAAAATAAATAATCGTAAATTTAACAATAATAATAAATATTACTATAAATTTTCGGTACAGATTAGACCAAAAAAATAGCCAATAAATAAATAAATGATACACATACAAAAGTAAATCAAAGTCACAAATAAATTAAAATATATTAAATAAAAATAATGGAAATTAAAAGGGACTATATACAACTCTGTCTAAAAAGTACCGGGAATTATTAAATAAAACACACAATTTTCGTTTAATCGTCAATGTTTATTTTATCACCTTCAAAGTAGTCTCCATTTGATGCAACACACATTCGCCAGCGTTTTTTCCAATCTTTAAAACGCCTTTTTATAGGCGTTTTTCGGTGTAGCCTTCAATTGCTTTCACGATTTTTTTTAATGGACTCTATTGACTCAAAACGGGTACCACGAAGAGGCAATTTTAGTTGAGGGAACAGAAAGAAGTCTGACGGGGCCAAATCTGATGAATACGGTGGTTGATCAATTGTATTTGTCGCGTTTTTGGCCTTAAATTCGGACACAATTGCTGCTTTATGCGACGATGCATTATCGTCGTGAAAAATCCACGAATTGTTGATCCACAATTCAGGCCGTTTTAGACGAATTTTCACACGTAAACACTTCAAAACGGCCAAACAATATTCCTTTTTGACCGTTAGTCCTTCTGGAACGAATTCATGATGGACTAAACCGCGAATATCAAAGAAAACAATGAGCATCACTTTGACTTTTGAACGACTTTGTCATGGTTGTTTCGGTTTTGGCTCGTTTTTTGTCCTCCACTCTGATGCCTATTGACTTCTTTGCATATCAAATTCATAGACCCATGTCTCATCGCCAGTTATAATGCGTTCTATGAATGTGGGATCAGAATCGATGCGATCCAGCATATCTAAAGAAGTTTGTTTGCGGTACTGTTGTTGTAGAAAATTCAACTCCTTTGGAACGAGCCGAGCGGCGATGCGTCTCATGCCCAATTTATCTACCAAAATCGAGCGAATGGACTCATGAGACTTCAGGTTCAGGTCACGTGCTATCTTTCTTATGCTGGGATGGCGATTACGGAGCACAATTTCCTTGACTTTTTCGATATTTTCGTCTTTTGAAGAGGTCGAAGGTCACCCGGAACGAGGGTTGTCTTCGACGATCTCTCGGCCCTCCTTGAATGATTTGTACCACTAGCTCCGTGTTTTGGATAGAATGGAAAAGGTATAATGGAAAGGAATAAATTCATTTAATTACTTGAGCAATATATAATATTAGTTTTTAAATTATATAGATCTATGAAAAGTAACATCAAACACTATTGACATTAGGCTAAGATATTTACATATCATTAACGGTACGGGTTAGTGGTACATTAACGGTATAGGTTAAAAGGTACAGATACATTAACGGAACAGAATAATTACTCACACAAAACGGAGGAGAAACAGTGTTCCCAATCTTATAAACCGGTACCTCAAAGAATAGCGAGAGTGGTCAATGGACAATCTCTCGTTGCTAAATAAACAATAAAATAGACACAGACAGTGATTAGACAAAGGAGCAGTTAAATGTTAAAACAGATTGCTTTGTCAAGCAGGGTTAAAAAAAACGGCACAGTAGTATCGGAACGGTACCACAGTATACCACCCAGTAGATTTACTCTCGAGCTACAAGGCAATGCGGGAAGAGGGTGCGAAGAATGTGGGCAGAGGGGTTCGTCACGACGAACGCGAACAGTACGCATTAAGGGCAGGTAAAGGCTGCCAACCTTTTCAAGAGTTCGGGTATCTGTGTAGGCCGAGTAGCGAAACATCTGGCGACCATCCGAACTCTTACGACTCGTGACGTATTCGCTTTGACGGTACGGTCTTATTTCAAATTATAATATGTTAATTTTTTCTTGCCCGCCGTTTTGTTGTCAATCGCCATTTTGCCTCTTTCAACTAAAGTTGCCATTTTGCCAAACAAGCTATTATGACTCTATGTGTATTGAATTCGAATTTATACAGGCGTGTGTTATCTCGGGTAGGTACCATATTGCCAGAACGCGTGATCATACCGACTCTCTGAAGATGATTGACTATGACATGCAACTTTTAAATAAAATCGGTCAAGTGTTAGTTTTACTACTGCGCCGAGGGTTCCGCATCTAGTTAAGAAGGGGTTCATTCTTTGGAACATTTTCACATACATTGACAATACAGTCTATCAATATTTGTTACAAGTAAATTGTATATTTTGGTAGTTTATTTAGAAAGAACGTTGAAGATGTTATTGAATATGTTTAAAAGGTTAACTTTTAGGGGGGCGCACTAGTCATATATCAATCTCGATACCTATATCGGAGATTTTAAAATCTCTGATAACAAAGACTGAAAGGAGAAAGACAAAATTTGGTACACAGATGCCTTGTTGGTCCAAAATCACATTGTAATCGTTTTGTTGGAATACCTATTATACAAGCTAAACTAATAATATTTAAATTCCGCCATGCATATTAACTAAATATTGTCGCCGAGCAGCCCGAGGCGGTTGTGTAATGTAACCCAAACGAGTTCGTCCGCCGGCGGCGAGAGGGCGGGCAACGATTTTATTTATGAAATTAATATTCAGATGAAGTCAGTCCTTGGCTACTTGCCGGGAAAGTCTTGGGGTGACATTACCGGTTTTTTAAATTATTTTAATAGTGTATGATTTGTGTGACAAATGACGCAAGGTAAACTAGCTTGGGCTTCCGGACTGGTAGTGCTCTCAAATTGAACGGTACTCACAACGACCACTTTGGAAATAGATTTACTTTACGGTTCTTGCAGCAATAGAGTCTGCTGTCACGTCAAAAAACATGGTTGACACCCACAGCGCTCTGGCCCAATGACATTCATCATGCCTTGGCCAATGTAGTCGGATGACATTGATTGGGTTGAGATTTGCAAATCGACTCTTGCGATCTGGCAATATTAGGTATTGCTTTTTTTTTAATTAGAAGCTCCAAAGAATCTAGGATATCTACATATATATAGGCTTAACGTATATATAGTGTTCTTTGGGTAACTTCCGTTATCATTTTTTTAAAGATACCTAGTAGTATGTAATAAATACAAGTAATATATTATCTTTAAGTATATAGATATGACATAAACAGTACGTAATAATATAAAATTTAAAGATATTCCTATATATATACACATATATATATTCCTTCTTTATACCTATCCATTAAATAATAGAGATTTTAAATTAAATATAGGTTTGAACATTTGTTCATTAAAAATATGTGTTTGTAAGCGTAGAATACCTACATATGTTAATGATATTTTTTAATAATCACTGTAATCTATTAGATAAACTTTATAATTCTTGTCGTCCGGCTGACGATGCCGTGATGGCGTAGTTTCCTAATGTGGATTGCTTTAGCAGAGCGCTCGAAGTGAAACGTCATAAATATTTTTATGACATTATAATCTTTTTTCAATTCCTATTATTCCTCAGTTCCTATTATTAATTATTAAATGTTAACCTAAAAGTACCTCAAGGAAAGCATTTAAAAAAAAAAGAAGTGTGGCACTCGGGGACTGCCGCGGTAAAGCTATTGCATAGCATTTTTAACAACTTATGCAATTATAATTATTTATTTATTTATTTTATTTTATTTTTTCTGATATCAGATAACTGCGCTCTATCGGAAAACGTTGAAATTATTCCGTATCATTTGCGACTGCGGAAGCAAATGATTCGGAATAATTTAAACGTCTTCCGATAGAGCGCCGCGCATAATCGAATAATCCGATTTTTTTATTTGATAAAGCAAAAAAAACGGATTATTCGAAAAAAATCGTAGATAAAAAGATAGATAATTAAATTATCTTTAAAATGGTGCAGGTTTCATAGTAATACGCCAGATAGTATTTGCGTAGTAGTCGTTTTTGTGTTCGGTTAGACCTAATTTCACAAATTAATTACACTATATAATATAAACAAAATCTAAAATATTGAAAGCTAAGAATATTAGGAAAATGTTCTTGTTTAACATATATTTATTTCGAATCGTAAGCAGTACTCGTTTAGACGTAATTATCAGTTTAAAATCATTAATTTTCGTTAAGAAATTGCTTCATTCGGTCGCCGCGCTGGCCTCTAGGCCCGCGATAAAAGCTATGCAATAGCTTAAAAAACTATATAATTAAGATTACCTGCAGTATTGTTTTCAAAATACTTTCATGTTTACTGGTCGACATTTTCAAGTCTCTTTTCCACCATAGTCTGTCGCAAATAATACAAGAATGACCAAATGAATTACTCGTAAAGTCTTTATAAAAATCAATATGACTTGTACTGTGTTTATGATAATTTGTGTAAACTGGAATAGTGCCATCAACAATAAAATCCATAATTATTTCACCAATTCGATTTTCTCTATCAATCTCAATTTCATTTTCATGATCGTTATGGTTATCTTCGGTAGGGTCTTCATTATAATTGTCACGCAATAGTTGAATATTGGCATCGACATGGGCTTCATTTTGGGTAGCGTCTTGTATTGTCTCCAATAAATCTGATACTTCATAAAAAGGTGTGAAATGTTGTTCTAGTAGATGAAGATGAATCCAGTTTTTTTGTATTATTCGCTTTAAAATGACAAAAGATAGTGTCTTGATTCGTTGTAGTTATGTTGTAAAAACAATAATGTACCTACACAAACATTTTGATTGTAGATTTTTGAAAATAAGTACAAACAATCCAAATCTCCGTAAACATTAGTGCTTGATAGAATGTTATATGCTTCTTGCGGATTGTGGCAGGAGTTTATAGGGTGAATCGCGTAACTGATTTCTCAAGTCACAAGTCTCAATTTGAATTTGCAAAACACTTATGAGCGAGTGAAATAGACAATTACCATCGCCAGGAATTCCTGTGTTCCTGTATAGAACAACTTCGGGAGTAATGCATTCATTACGCTGTTTGAAGTTGTTGGCTGTGAAATTGATTTTCTTGTAGCGTTGCATTTTCTATATTTTCAACAGCTCTACATTGCACGACATTCTCTTCATTACTGTCCAATTTTTGTCTTTTCCTGTGGAAAAAGAAGTAGAATGTCAAGTTCGAAATTCAAAGCACAATACAAAATTTCGAAATTTTAATTCGAATTCCGATATTATCGAAATATAATCGAAATTCCGAATTTCAAATGTCAAAATGTCAAGTTCGAAATTTGAAGTAGAATGAATATTAAGTTCAAAATTTGAAGTAGAATGTCAAGTTCGAAATTCGAAGTAAAATGTCAAGTTCGAAATTCGACGTCGAATTGCAAGTTCGAAATTCGAAGTAAAATATCAAGTTCGAAATTCGAAATAAAATGTCAAGTTCGAAATTCGACGTAGAATTTCAAGTTCGAAATTCGAAGTAAAATATCAAGTTCGAAATTCGAAGTAAAATGTCAAGTTCGAAATTCGAAGTAGAATGTCAAGTTCAAAATTCGAAGCACAATTTCAAGTTTGAAATTCGAAGTACGATTTCAAGTTCGAAATTCGAAATAGCATTCCAAGTTCGAAATTAGAAGTAGTAGAAATTAGAAAATAAAAGAAGGTTTAAAAACTGACAAATTTAAAAAAAAGACTGTCTACCTACAGCGTTAGAGTCAGTATAAATATGGATGAGTCAGATATGCGCCTAACTAAGTTATAAGTAGAATTATTATGATTACTACTAGATTTTTGGCTAAAAACCACAAAATGATCTTATTGCAACAAATAGGTACAACCCCCTCCAACCAAAGTATAATTTACGTCATACTACGAAAATCACGAATGCAAATTTGTCGCTTTATGAATGAATTTAGCAAATCGACGGTTCAACTTATACTTATGTGTAGGTACTTTTACCCGCAGGTTTCATATTGAAATCGACCCTAAATCGATTTTCAAAATCAATATTCAAGTTTGATCTAACAGTAATCACGTCAGTTTATGAAATAAAATGACGTATTTTATTTAATAACTGTTAATTAGTGAACTTGTTGCACGAAACCTATTCGTCTAGTCACCCCAATGTGACGTCAGGCAAGGAACGTCAGAGCAGAGAAATGGTAATAATATACACGTAATAATACACATTACTTACCTTAATAATCTATTTTTCTCCAGTATACGGCGTTTATGTTGTAAAAATTTTGATTTCCTGGCCATTTTGTTTTTTTAATAACGTAATTTATTTCGTCTTCTTTCGGAACACAATGTCAGAATCCTACCGTAACAGTAGCCGCGGTCATACTGTATTAATTCAATTTATTTCTGATATCAGATAACTGCGCTCTATCGGCAAATGTTGAAATTATTCCGAATCATATGGGGCTGGGGAATCAAATGATTCGGAATAATTCCGATAGGGCGCCGCGCACGAATGTTATTCAATAAAGCAACAAAACCGGATATTATTCTTTTATTCTTTGACTATTCGAAAAAAAATCGTAGATAAAAAGATAGATAATTAAATTATCTTTAAAATGGTGCAGGTTTCATAATAATACGCCAGATAATATTTGCGTGGTAGTCGTTTTTGTGTTCGGTTAGACCTAATTTCACAAATTAATTACACTATGTAATAAAAACAAAATATAAAATATTCAAGGCTAAGAATATTAGGGAAATGTTCTTGTTTAACATATATTTTTTTCGAATCGTAAGCAGTACTCGTTTAGACGTAATTATCAGTTTAAAATCATTAATTTTCGTTAAGAAATTTCTTCATTCGGTCGCCGCGCTGGGCTAGGCCCGCGATAAAAGCTATGCAATAGCTTAAAAAGAAAACCTCACATTTTAACACGATTGCTTTATAATTCCACGAGTATTTTAGTAAATTTTTGACACATAAGCCAAAGTCAGCCGAAGGCTTTTTGGATCCAGTCGGGTTTCGGCAGTCTATCATTTGAGTAGCAATAGGAAAGCGAGAGAATGGCCATTGCAATGCGATAGCGATTGCGAGTTTTCGTTATGCCAAATAAAACGATTATCTCTTCTCAAAGTGTCTATTATCTCGATTATCTCAATTCAATCGCGATCTAAAAGTGAACCAATCGCGAAAGTATTCATAATTTGGCGTTTTTAAAAAGGAGTATTTAGTGATAACTCTCAATAGCGTATTCTCTGCTCTGTTAACTGGAGTTAGAGCGGAGACAGTAGGCGGAATTATTATAATATCGGTACCTCGTCTATTTAAAAAATACACACGCTTCTAAATTCGACTATTTTAATGCTAAATCTGATACAGAAAGAGTCAGGCATCTTTTTTTAATGTATTTTATGATGGTGTTTAAAAAAACTAACCTAACCTACTGCCATATAGGTATTTATGAATTCTTTTAAAAAAAACTATCCCAGCCAACAAAAATTTAGTTGTTTGACGCTTCTTTAAATACATACATATATTTCGCTTATTTATTGCGGCCAAAAATAGATTATTGCAGCTTCGGGATCAGCGCGATGAATATAGTCGGTTGACGTAGAATCAATTTAACATAAACAATGTAGAAAAGGTACCAATACTAGAATAATACCCAACAGGTTACCGCATCCCAGAATGCCGTACACAATATTGCGGTGGGCGTAATAAATACTTTAGGCAAAATCATAGACACCACAAAACTGAGGGTTTAAAAGCCATAAATAACTTGCTTTATATTGGCCGCGGTGCTTTGAATAAGAGCGTCCGATTTATGCGTGCAGTTGATGTTAAGTTCTTGAAGATACACTTTTTTTACACGACTGCCCAAAAAAGCAGTGTCATGTGTTTAGGATTCATGTATACATGTTTTCCGTTTCTTTATTCCACCGTAACTTATGACTGCTAAAACCAATTTAGAAGAGTATGATATTGCTAGAATCGTTATGTCATACCGAGTGTCATTGGGTACTTAAAGTGCTCAAATGTCAAATAAATAATTATCTAAATATCCAAAAGTCAATAAATTAGGATAAATATATCGTGTTTAGTATAAAATGAAAATTTTGATGGAGTACATATTGGAAATACATGTTTCTATACAGATAAATACACAAACCATAAATATTTCATCAAAAACCTTTTTATTACGTGAGAATTCAGCGAAGCAAGTGTTTTGGATATTCATCAGTTGTTCGTGAAACAATGCCTAATATATTTTTACAAGACTTTAGAGAAACTTTCCCGAAGCCAGCAGCAAAGACCAACTAGAATTGCTGAAAGGACGAACTATGTAATTCCTCACGTACATACAACATTTGCCCAAAGACAGTTGTATTTCATCGCCCCAATTTTTTCTATACTTCAGAAGAGTCCGTAAAAAAATATCGAAATGTACACCTATTTAAGACAAAAGTAAAAAAATAGCTCCTTTACGATGTAGGTCGTGCAAAGACTGAAATGTTACTGCTTCATACAATAATTTAAAATATGTGTGTATGTAGATGTATTTGTATGTGTGTATATGCATATATGTATGTATGTAGGTTTGAATATGTATATGTGTATATGTGTATATGTGTATGTCTAACCGTGTATCATATTATTATATATTTTTATTAATATGTGTACTATTTTATGCCACTATCTTAGTGTAAGTATTGGAAGTAGTCTATTAGTCAAATAACGTCAGTACTAGTCAATAAACAAAGGCATTATATTTCGTATGCCCAGATACAGGCTGTTCGGTCTAGTTGGGCATTCGTCTAGAATGATCGTATGGGTTGTGTTCATTTCCTATTGCTTATATAAATTTATATAAGCAATAGGAACACTATTAACTCTCTACCATGATGTAACAAATAAATAAATAAATAAATTGAAGCGCGCGCGATTGTTTCAAGATACCTGTTACAGGGCGCAAGACAAACTTTATTCTCTTACAAAACGTGCTTTACAGGGTGAACATTTTTTTTTAATACTTTTAAATACATCAGTTCACTTTTTGTAAGGGCAGTCGTGTTTTTTTTTTTTTTTTAATTATTGTTCTTGTTATTATATGAAATATTTGTGCAATTGCACCGACAAAATGTTGAGAGAAGTATGAATTTTAAGACCATTATCAGTAGGTTCATGTTTTCCTGTTATAGTGATGGTAACGTAGTTAGTTTTATGACGATTTTGTGGAAAAGATTATTTTGAAGCCAGCGATGTACATTTTTAGGACTAGTTTCGTGAATGAAATGAAATCAAATCAAATAAAGTTTATTGTCTTAAAATGTAGCTCTTTAGACATGAATACACAATACATTAGATAAATGCGATTACTTAATTTGATTTTAATGTAAAATTCTAAAACAAAACCAGTGATTACGGTTTCGATATAAGTACATAACCGCATAAGATTAAATTAAATCTAAAAATCGATACTAGAGGTTTCTGAAGACTCTCACCATATAATTTATAATAATCGTACTGAATACGATAAATTACGTTATGCTAAGAATATAACTCAGTAGATATGGAAAGATTACTTCATTAAGATTCCCGGTTTAAATATACATATAATAAAATAACATCAAAGAGGAATTTCGTAACGGCCTGGACGATTATTGTGCGAGCGCGAGTCTCGTCGGGGTATATTTAGTCTGGCGTCTGTTGGTTATCTATTAAATGTGTGTGACTTATCTATTAAACGCAGTGGTGCGGCGTCGCACACTGTCCATATAATTATAGGGCAAGATGACGCCTTGGTGGAGGGGTTGAATCAAGCACGGCATGTCATGACCATATTTGGTCATATTAAACGAATTTCGCGGTGCCGTACCTAATTCGTGGCTTGGAATAACGATTGGAACATTACAATCTAAAATTATGTAAAATATTAGATTTAAACAAAAATAAAAACGAGGTAGGTAGGTATTTGGTCTTAAAATAAAAACGAGATAATACTTCGGTTGAGATATATATGTACATACCTTTGTTTTAACTATTTAAATACAATTATTTTGCGTCACTCCTAACTAGGCAGCGAGTGTTCCAAGGAAGGCACCAATTTTATATGATGGAAATTTCAAATGCAATTTAATTCAAAATATGTTTTTTAATCTATTGGTTTCGTAATTTAATCTAAGTTAGAGTTAAAAAACAACAAAATAACTATTAAGTGAAAATATATAAAATAAATTCAATTACAAAATATCACGTAATAAAAATAAACATCTGAATTCACTCTTGTATACTTTAGGTAATTTATATTGTCAGAGGGGTAAGGTTGTATATAAATACGTTTTTAAATATAACTATAAATACATTTTACTTTCCTTGCATTCTTGGGGTCGCTTGTTAGGGTAGGGAGATTCTTGGAGCTATTGTCATGCTTGAAATATCAAATTTGTGGTGTCATTTCTAAGTTTTCTGCCAAGACTTTTCTTTAAAAACTAATGCTGTAGATAGCAACAGAAAATAAAATGGCCGATCAGTCTTCTAATGGAACGTTGGTTAAACCATTTATATAAATACGAAAAAGCAATGACTCTAAAATGCTTTTCCTGACTCTAACCGGATTTCCGTAAGTTAGGAGTTTTGGAAGAATATCTCGGTCTGGAATTAACCTTCAGGATTCCTCCGTCCTCCCGACTGGTCTCGGGTTCGAAGTCACTTGCACGATCTCTACCTGCCGAATTTAGCATAATAATGGTTTGAATCTATCGCGGACCAAATGCATATTTTGCCCGGCTCTGAGGCTTCAGGATCAGGTAGCCCAATGTCTTAGAGGGGTAGCCTTCCGAATGTGTAGGCTTCTGAATAGGAGCTAAATCATGAGTTGAGCCGATTCGAGAACAAAATTGATCTTATGGCCCAAGCTGCACGAAACCATTCGCAGTATGCAGAATTTAGCTTCTCGTAGAACAAAATTGCAATTCAGGCGAGCGACGACACGGGTCCTAAGGGCTCGCATGTGGCCGTCACTTGGCCGCTAGTCCGCCGACGCAGATATTCAAACGTTAGAAAAATTTGAACCCCCACCCGCGAGTAACGCCAACTACAGGCGTATCACCGAGACTTATCCCTCTGCTCACTTCCCTCGCACCCTATCCCCGCATCGCCTTACCTCTGGACAGTGCACTTACTTTTCTAACACGGTATAATGTGGCCTGAGTGACTATTGCTGCGCGCGCGTCGCACTCGTACCCCAGTTGGAGAATGTATCATCAGCTGACATTCGACCTCTTCAACAAGCCTTTCAAAGATATTAAACCCTCCCCTAGAGAGGTTGTCTTTACAAATATTTTTTCTATTGGTTGTTTCTAAATTTATATAAAAATAGCGCGCTTTATTTTGCCTTCTTTATTTAACAATATGTACATATCAACGTTAGCTTATTCGACTTATATAGGACACTAATTTATTTAACTTATTAACTAACCGTATATCACGTCCTCTTTTTCAATGCTCCTTCTTGCTTCATAATATTTTATTTCATTATTTATTTTACTTTATAGTAGTTATGGTTTTCCAGTTTACTCCGTCGTTAATTGCCTTATCACTATCATTCCTTATTGAAGTTACCTAAGATTAATTACTCAGCATACTGTACAATGGTGTTCAATTTCATAGGTCTCGTATTGATTAGGTAAATAAGATTTATAACCCATATATCAAACAGATCTATGGACTATTTTTACTTGTATTTTTTTATTTTAGCTACTCGGAATTTGTCACTCTTTTTTTCCTCGATCGTCATGTTTTACGATAGTATTTTATTGCCAACCCCCCTTGAAATACCATTGTTTCGGAAAGAGGCCAGCAACTGTTGGCTAAGAAAAATAAAAAAAGAGTTTTATTGATGCCATTTAGGAGACTTATTCTGACTGTAATGGCCCTTAGTAAACATTTATCAGTGGCTTTTAAATTTCAATTCTACAGTTTTTCCAATTTTGTAAATAATTTGCTAAATAAGGCGTCATGGTCAATTCTTCTCAACCATCTGTACAAAGACCTACAATACCATTGGTATTTATTTTTGGTTCCATTGTAAATCGATCTCTATTTCGACCAGGATTGCAAACTGACTTTTCTAAAATTTCTAAATTTAAAAGTGAAAATGAAGTGCAATTACTCGAAATCGCCATGGCTTTAATATTACATCTCTTTCAGGCTTTCTCCGAGCTACTTCAAGTGAAACTTTGGTGCAAGCCACCCAGAAAATCATCACGAAGGAGGATCTTCGCCAGAATATTGGAATCCCGTTCGTACCGGTGGCCGAGCCAGCAAACCTTGGGCCTGAAGCTGAAACCATAATCACCGAGGAGCCATTGACGCTACTGCAACAGGGCAAGCTCGCCAGTCCTGTGCCGCACATCGTCGGGTTCAACTCTGAGGAGGCTATTATATTCTTCAGGCGTAAGTTATTCTTTTACATATTTAGAAAAACTATCTGCCTCTATATCTATTGTACTATATATACTTATTATTAACCATGTCCATCTGATTCTATCTTAAAATACCAAATTTGAAATTTGGAGCACTTCATTACATACAGAATTAAATCAGTGAAAGAATTTCAAACTGAGCAACGGATTTTCTCCTTGCTGCCGTAGGCCAGTTTCGGAGTTCGCCGGTTGGTCGGTAGCGTGTGCATACCCCATTTCAGTTTATTTGACAGCGTCTCCTGAAATTAAAACAAAAGCGACGATAATGCATTGTCATCTTGGTGGAGAAGCACGCTAGCGCTGTGTTTATCGAGAATATCGAAAGTTATTGGCATCAGCGCTGCAATACTAAGCCGAGACTCAGCGCTCCCTGTTTGCAGACGTTCTTAAACAAAGTGAAATGCAATATGTGTGATATGCGCAAGCAAACAGCCAACCGGCGGACCCTGAAACGGGCCAAACTGTGAGTGAATTTTAGAATTCTTATAAATTAAAATATATGTCGTTGTCTTTGTTTTACTGCAAATCGGTGGATGATATAAACATAAACAACATTTTCGAATGACTAATATTTTCAGCCCCATAACGAAAAAAGATTAACATCAGATGTAGTTTATTTTATATGAAGATGTAACCAAAGAACAAGTTTTTTCATGTAGACATTACGGATAGTAACGATACTTTCCCCTGCTGGCTATGTTTACTAGACACTGCCTATTCAGTATAGCAAGACACGTCCGTGTAAAACTATCAGTGCGTACAAAGTGTTTTGATTACAAAGCGTTTCGGTTTTTCGAATTCTGTTTCCTGTTAGAGAAAACCACAGTTGGAACGGTTTCAATGCTTCTGGATGCTTGTGGAGAAGATGCTATGAGTGAGGAAGGGTTTGTGAGTGGTTTGTCCATTTCAAACGTGACCGCATGTCTCTGGAAGATCAGCTACGTTCGGGACGCTCTTTGACCTCCACCAGGGCCGGTAGTCTACGTTAAATTAAATAGGATACGAAAATGAATGTAATAGGATACGAAAAGCCTGAAAGGTTACATACCCAGAGAGAGAGGGCATTTGCCATCCTTCCTGACTAAAGAAAAAAAACTCGTTTTTTATCAACAGAAACCCCTTTTTGCGTAAATCAGAAAACATATAACATTTGTGATCGGCTATATTTTATTTACGGGATAACAAGTGTTTTAAATAAATTAAGTTACGGAACCTTTGGTGCGCGAGTATAACTCCCACTTGACCGCAATTTTGTAGTTTTATTATTAAAGATATAGTTTTTTAATTTTGTTGCTAGGCAGTAATTTATATTAGTATTTTAGTGCCATACTAAATCTAGTACGTATTAAAATAAGTCATCTTAAATTTATTTTGTTCAAGCCCGTTAATAGATTATATGAACAAGTCCGTTTAATAGATGTCAAATAAAACTGAAAGAATAAATAAAGAAAATTCCACTATCAACTAAACTTTTCTCTCTTCTTAAATTTCTCTCTTCTTAAAAACCACTTTTCTTAAATTTTTCGATTTTATGATTACAATTTGTATGTTTAAATATTAGATTTTTGAGAAGCGTGCAAACTAATTCATTGATTTTTTTAAATTAGTTATTACTAACTATCATAATAGTGACATAAGTCACTTTGATCAGTAGAAAAAAATACGTTTCATACTATCATGAAATCAGTCAAAAACGAACTATACTGGGTATGCATTTAAAAACGTTTATTAATACAAAAGCAAGCTTATCCACGGTATTTAGCCATGCCAACTCAAGCAAAACCAAATGTTTCCCACTGGTTAATCAGAGGCGGCCGCTTAGTCAGTCATGGCTGTCAAAACGTCATTCGTTTTCCTAACAAGCGATCCATTCAAAGGCAAAATTTCAACAAAACCGAACTTATAGTATATTTGCCGAAAACACTTTTATTTGTGAATATTGCTTGGCATTTGGATTGTAATTAGAGTTCAAATATTTTCAAAGATGGTTAGGAATATTAAAGTTCCGGAAACCCTTAAAGACATTTATTTAGCTTCGTGTGAGAGCATTTTAAGTTATGGGATAATAATCTGGGGGAGGGGGAGCGGGGCGCCAAACGCCTTTCTCATAAAGCGGAAAATTATATTTTCAAAAAGGCTGCTAGAAAACCGGGTCGATACCCATCTGATACACATTCTCAGGAATACAATGTTATTGATATTAGACTGCAATATCTACTAACCGCCCTCATTTACATCAACTTCAATGCTAAGTCGACAACATCACAAAAATCAGTTATAACTAGGCACGCTGTAAAAAACAACTTAGAAGTTTCAAAAATAAACACACCATTCAGGCAACGGCACCACACTTTTATTGCTCCTAGACTATTTGATAGCCGCCCAGAAACTTGTATATTAACAAGTAGAAAGAAACCATTTAAAGTATTACTTAATTGTTATTGTATAGAGGAAGGAACACAGAATATTTTGAATATTCACCAGACATCATAAAATAAATAATCGTTACTCATACCTACTAGTAAATCAGAATTATGATTGTTAATATATATCTATATTTTAGTAAATAATTATAGACTATTAGTGAACCTAATTTTAATTGTAATTAAAAATCATATTTTCCAATATATATTTAAATCAAAAAGATATTAAATACTTATTATTTTTATTTCCCCTATGTAGTTTACTTCATTATTCTCATTATTATTATAATTTGATGTTATTGGTGATTATTATTTTGATTATTATTCATGTAATTAATAATTTCAGATTATTGCTTCATTTAGGTATTGACGAGTATAATTTGAATTTATTTAAATGTTAGGTTAGGGATTGTATATTTAAGTTTGTTTTCAACCGTGACTGTAGTATAGGGTTGTAGTACCGGGACATGTCACCGGTTTTCAACCCTTATCTCCGTCGTCTCGGTTAAACTCCCTAACTGTCCAGTCACACAGACAATCGCCATGTTGTCTTTGCCTACTGCATCCCGCTCACATCTGCACCAACAAGAAGGATGTGGAAAAGGACAATTCAATCAAGTGTGAAAAGGACAATTCAAAGAGGGAATGTTCTTGATGTTCTTCTGACGTCACAATGACGTCGCGCGCAGACGAAATCATACACCAGAATGTTGGAAATGTATGAGTGTCTATGGTGCGTGACATAATAAGAACAAAACGGCTGCGGGGGTGTTTCACCATGTTCTTCTGGGTCGTGACCAATCGTTCGTGAGGAGCTGGTATAGTCAGTCGCAATTGACCCCACTCCTGCCAGTGATTAGTTACGCCGAACACAGCCGTTTTTCTATAGATATGGGTAAGAGTATTATGCAATGCAAAGTAATCATAATATTTTCAGTTCCGAATTCTATAAATATGTCAACGGACAATCATTATTGTTGCAGAAGGTAAAGAAGAATGAAACATATAAATGGAATACATAAAATATGCACTTACTTAGTACCTACAATGTGCATGTATATATGCATTACATACAGTATTTTTGGTAAGTTTCTAAAATATATTGTAAACCTGATTAAGTTTACTTGTGTGTGTATTAACGTTAGTAATATCATTTTAATCAGTATTATTACCTTCCCGACTCACGAACCGTCGAGGAGGGAAAGTATTATGAACGAGCTAAAGTTTTTTTTCTAAATGATGACGGAAATATTTATTTTGAGCCCCCCTTAGATTATTAAGGCCCTTTCCAGATTAAAGTCTCTCTGTGTGTTTGTATGTATTCCTTCACGATAGCGCCCAAACGCGTAATCCGATTGAGATGAAATCTAGCATGCAGGCATCATTTGGTGATGTTAAGTATTGCACAGGTTGTGTTTGAAATCGGTCTACCAGAGAGCGCACTAGTAATATATCAATCTCGAAATATTGAACTTAGAGACTACATTTGGTATACAGGTGCGTTGTTAGGCCGCAATCATATTGTGAAATTTTATTTGGAATATCTCATATACTAGCTACATTATATTTAAATTCTGCCATACATTTTAATCAAATATTAACGCCATTTGTTCGCGCATATCCTAACCCTGCCTTTAGCGGAGAAACGACTTGCGCTGCCCGAGACGGAACCCATCCGGGTCTGTCTGCCAGCCGAGAGAGGACGCTCATTGATTCTATTTATGAACTTTTATTCAGATGAAATTAGTCCTTGGTTACTTGCCGAGAAAGTCTTGGAGGTGACAAAGCCGGTTTTTTAAAATAAATAGTAAAAAAGTAACATTTTTCACCCCTTACGCATTTGTGGCAAGCGCTAGACGCGGGCGTTAGCCGCACCGGTTTATCGAGAATGGATTTATTTCAACGCGTGATTGTATTTAATTAAAGCGAGTACTCAAACCAAACGAGCACGTTCAACAAGCGCATTGGGAGCACGCGGCCAAAATACGACTAATGCGAATGCCTTGCGGTTTACAATAATAATAATTATATGAAATATTAACTATAGTATAGCGGCAAGCGATGCTTTTATAATGGCACA
>CALYMY010000361.1:0-37480 GCA_944548615.1 Micropterix aruncella
TTTCTAAGAGTCCAAGCTGATGAAGACAGAAAACATATCAGATCAAATAAAACAGATTGGGTAATTTCGTAGCCACTTGCGAATTTTGTTGTTGTAACACTTTTCCACATTTACCAAATAAAAGCTTATTAAATACTGTGAAATTGCATTCTATATACACGTACTATATATTATACATTATAGCAGCTAATCGTAGCTTAAAAAATCATAGTGATTAAATTGCATAATATTTTATTCAATAATTACACATTTTTTTAACTAAATACTTGAATTTCTTATTTAATCGTAGACTGTAAATAACAATCCAATGTCATGTTAGGTCTACGATCTGGATAGGTTCAAGTCAGCGGACGCCGCGCTGTGGGCGTCTGCTTATCATTTCCCACTCGGCCTTAATTCTTTTATTTAGCCATCGCCCGCCTCTATATCATATTATTACTATGATATCAACTAGACCTATGCGATGGTCAATATTAACGGTTATTAAAGAAAATGAAAAAAATATATAATGAAGAAAAACAACCATCCGCAGGTATTCGATTGGTCAAGAATTTCAGTAAATCTCAAGACCATCGAAAAGGGAGAAAAGTAGTGGCTTTTAAACAAGCTAATAAAAACAAAAAAAATGTTAGATCAAATAAAAGGGAATGGGTAATTTAGTACCTACTTGCTATGCTTTGCTACGTGCCCCGTTTATAATGGTTATATAGTATTGTATGAAGATCGGATAGATGCCATTATGTCACGGATAATATCTAAATTTTTAGGAAACCGTCAAGTTCCAGGGCGCCAATCCGTGATAATTCTAGGGATGGGGTTCACGCACAAAAAGCTAGACGCACGCCTTCGCCTAGCGGTTGGTCTAGATTATGGGAGGAGGAACGTCACTGACGGGGCCTCACTAGCTCAAGTCGGAATATGTGATCCTCAGGGGTGGTTTTTATCCCGCCTTATTAGTGGCGTCCTCGGAAGTCGGGATCGTCTGTGAGGCAGACGGGCGATCAAGTTGGATGGGGTATACTTGCTATGGATTGGAAAATATACTCGAATTATTTAATTATGGGCTATTAATTATGGACTGAAATTTCCTATGTTGGCTTTTGCAGATTATAAAATTTATTTAATTATGGAGAGCGTTTCGTGAATTCACACCCGTACTCAATTCGCGGGAAGTAGATTGTGGTAACGGCGCAGCGCCCTCTATCTTCGGATACGTCGCACCGGCAAGGCCCCCTCCTTCACCTCCGCACCTACAGGTGGCGCCGGCGCTCGCCGCGCTCGCCGGGCCGTCGCGGGCCTGCCTACTGATAACGAACCGGTCTGAGATCGCTCGCCCGGCGCGATTTAATATCTTTTACAATCGGTCCGGAATTACTGAATGATAATTTAAATTGAAATTTATCTTTATTATTGGGTGATGATTTTGGATCTATTTATTTATTATATTATCGAATTTAATTTCAATTTTAAATGACCTGTAGAAATGAATACTAAGGAAAATAGCTAGAAGTTTCGCGATTCTATCTTTATTGATTCGTGTTTTGAGCGATTGATTGAACAAAGAAATGTATAGAAATTTCCAAGACTAGAGTTCGTAGAATTTAAATGATAAGGCTCGGTTTGTCCGAACATAAATTAATGGTTCTTAACCCTGTGAACTTTTCTTTTCTCTCCCTGGCTCCGCTTGCACGTCTTACGTCTCGAATTCGAATTATTACGAATTTTTCTGAGAAGATTATAGAATTACCAATTTTTAAACCTTTTTTATTAAATGAAACATAATGCCTTACAATGGAGTTTTTATTATAAAGAAGAATATATTTTACGAAAATGTATGGTACATGTCACATTTCTGTGCATAGATTCTCCGATCTTTCTATATAATTTAATTAATGCGCATACCAAGGCCGAATTAAGTTTCGAAGGTTTCATGAATTTTTCTATCGAGCTTCCGTGATTTTCGTGGTTGAAATTCAGGGTTTCGGATTTTTTTAGGAGTCGGGTAGGCGTTGAAGTCTGTCGGTATCGGGATGCGGGTATCTCCTTCGGTTGAACCGTAGATTTTTCTAGAGAGACGTCGATTGATAATGATTGGAAATGATTTATTCTTATGTTTAGGATTATGGAAAATGATCGCTTTAATTTTATGTTACGGTGGAGTAAGAATCTAATGGAATTTGGATAAGTCGGGAATTTAGATTTTATATTTTTTTAGATAAATGTTTGAATAGGAATATTATTTATCGGGGACCTGACCTTGGTTCTATTTTTTTTTACTGGGTAAAGATTTTTAATAAAATAAAGGAAAATAGTTTAGATGATTGATATTTTGTATTATTGAGACGTGATTTGAAAGATAATATTTTTGAGGTTTTGGACTTGTACTTTGGGAAAGAGATTCAAAAATTAGCTTGCGATTTGGGATTTTGTTTCGTGGGGTAGAGACTTGAAAGAGAATATTTTGAGGGACCTGATATCGAGGGGATTGCACTCCGAGAATACGGTATTATAGGAAGGGTTTCGCGGGTCGACTTTCGCCTTTTCGACCTAATGGGGGGTAGCACATTTTATGAAAAATTTTGGAAAAAGTGAACTATGCACGTTTATTCGGCGGACAAGCCGGCTATGCTATTTAATCTATTTCTATCGGTAGAACGTTATAGTTAATTTTAACCTAACCCTGGCCTAACGGCGATATTACAATAACCTGGGTTCCTTTCGAAGCGACGCGGTTTCTGGCGTCTGCTTCACATTAGTTTAATTATAAATGGATTTTAAAATTGTAATAGAAAATTATAAAAGAGCGAGAAATTAAAAGAAGCGAGAATAGAGGCGGTTAATGGTACAGTGAGCGACTTGCCTTGTAGGGTTGAGGATTCCTCGATGGCCTGCCCAGGTGTTACACTGAATTTAGTAAAGATTCAAATGCTTCTATATCTCGTACTGGCTTTAAATAAAGAATTTTAATCTGCAATGGCTGGATGCAGGGTAGTGAATGAATCGGGCGCGCCGCGCCGCCATAGCGGGCGCGCCCTCTCCGAAATATCGACCGTCTTCCTCGAGGTCCGGTAGCCAAAAAAAAAAAACTATTACCCGCAATGGTAATACTGAAAAATCTCTCCGCTGCGGATGAGCTGACTAGTGACGTACAAAGGACTAGTCGTCAATTGCACGGCAAAGTTTATACGATGTATGGATTTGCTTAACTAGATTAAATATTTTATAAGTATTAGACTATAGTGGTATACTTTCTAAGTATAGGGTAATGCAGCAGCATTACATGCCGGGTAGATAAAAACGTCACCGCCCACGGTGGCACTAACAAAAGGAAGCAATAAACAAAAAGAAACAAATTATACTATGAGTCGCTACGCCTAACACTTGCTACGAAGCGTAGCTGCTGGTGCGGTACTGTATTTGTGCTTGGATTTAATAATTACTTATTATTAGTTTTTTTTTATATGCCCTATATATTAGACCTAAATTATTTTATTTTGATATTATGATTATGTAAGTTTAACTTAACAAGTGGAAAAGATGGAAAAGTTATAAGTTTTGATTTAAAGTTCTATTTTTCTAAGTATTAACATGGTTTGTATCCTACGCATTTGATTATGATTTATGATGTAGAACTATGAGATCGGAAAGGAAATATATGGAGTAATATGGAAATGTCACGGGTATTTTGTCGCTAGAAGTTCAGTCATGGAAGTCACTTGCTCGTTTTTTAACGTTAAGTGGATATATAGTTTGGATATGGCCCTTTACAATTTACAAATTTTAATGTAGATCGCGTTGACATCCTTCCGGTCGCATCCTGGGTCCTGTAGACGTCTAAGTGTGTCCTCGAATAATGGCTGGTCGTCGATTTCGTCATGACACTCCAGGGTGTCGGCTGCAGCGTGGTTTACGTCACCTTACGACAGACAAGAAAATGGAAACAAGCATTAGTTTCTTGAATTCCGTTACGAAGCCAAATTTCTGCTACGAAGTATAGAGTCTTTTTAAACTGTATCTTCCTATGCTACACCACTTGCTTTGCAGTAAAGTCTATGTGTGCAGGGGCAGATTATAAAAGTCTATATGTTGGGTCATTACGTTGAAGTAATGTTGTAAATTTCGGGTAATGAATTAAGATTTGACACTTTGCTTTATAAAGTCTTGTGTACTATTACGTTGTCGTGGTAATTTTCCTCGTAGGTGGCAATTTATGAACACTTTGCTTATGTAAGTCCTGTGTAGAATTGATTAATACGGGAACTTGAATAGGTAGCTTAACGGTTTCAAATGTCCATTTCACTGAAATACCGTAAGATATTAGACTCAAATTAATTGCACTCTCACTTTTAACGATAACTAACTGAATGGCACTTTCTTAGTGTCTTTCACTCAAAGAGCATCTGGGAAAAGAGCTGCATGTTAGTGGTACAATATATGCATGATATGCATGGTACTTGCTGTATTCCTGTGTGCATATCCATTATACGGACGTCATCGGGTACGCTGTTTGTACGGCGACTAGTGGTCCTCTGGTGTTGGTCATCTGGTCTGAAGTCCTAATGTCTATAGAGGTAAGGAAAATGTGTCTTTTACCTGCTATGACTGCTTGGAGTTATAGTTTCCGGATCGCAAGTTGAATTTAACGGTGTTCTTCCTTGGACGATCGGTAGTAAATTTGTCGTATCCAATTGATTAGCGTGTAGATCCCTTTATAATTATTGGGTCGATATTCGCTGCATCGGTTCATCATAGTAACGTCGTTATGAGTATGGCCTTTTCTGCATCGTTGCTCCAAATTTTCTGGAATTTGAGAAAGGTATGCGGCATCATCTTGTCGAGATACTAATGTTTCTTTATCTGGTACTACTAGGATGGGTGAGGTAAGAAGGATAGGCTTGTTTCACTGTACCATGAGTAGGTATTGTGATATCCTCGTTTACAAACAATTAACTATATATTTCCATTCTTATTCAATTTATACCCTTGTGTGATCTTACAATATTTTTATTCCTCAGTGGAATGTATGACAGAATGACAGTTATTCTATTTGCTATTTCCTTTCCTAGAAAAATTTAAATAAACAGAAATAAACTAGCATTAATTTTCTATGTACTAAGTTGCTATTACTATGTATGCAGTTAATATTATGTGTCCGATTAGGTACATATGGTATACAAATCAGTACTCTTTATTGACGGAGTTACTGTAAAAGTTCTTATGAAACAGCGTTACTAATATTTAAAAACAACATTTTATCTAGACATAATGACCTGATTAGTGATTATACGATATTTATATACTTATATTCTATGCTGATATGTACGTTTGTAGCTCTCTTTTTCCTTTCTTTTTTTACTAACTTTAATAATATGGACGCAGACGTGCTTGTGCGTCTTCTGCACTTTGATGTAATAATTTATGGATTATAAAGGGGAATGAATGTGGTCCGTTAGCGAGATGCGCTACGACCTTTGATTAAACTTATAAAAATGTTGTGCAATGGTTAAATTTTTATCGATTTATTGTGATATTTTATATATGGGACTTGATTTTATTTGCATTTTATTTCTCCTCGATATCAGATCTCTCCTATATTTATTTTTTAATGCCCTTGTTGTATTTTATTATTTTTATGATTTTTAGGCAAAAAAAGGGGGGAAAAGGAGAACCGGTTGTAATATTGAACTTGATTTAACGTCATTTTGGGTGTAATATTTAATCATGGATTGTTTTTATCTATATGTGCATTGTATATTAGCATTCGCGCATTGGCGCATAAATAATATTAGGAAGGCTATATGTTCCTTATTAATCATGTATATTTTTAGTATATGTAATTTTGCCGGTTTGTTTATAATTTGTGTATGTATATTTTGGCGACCTGTCTGAAGTATACAGACTCGGGTTCACGTAATTTTAATTTGCGAGACCCATGATCGACCGTGTTTTTATTTATGTATTTTTTATAGGGTTTGTATATTATGTGAATAAATGTTGCTACTTTTATTTGCTATTCTTTAAGTATATTGGGATGTAATATTTTACATGGGCTGTGTTATGTATTATTGTTAACTTGTGTTTTTATTTTATAGAGCCTTGTTATTTTATTAGATTTTTATTTGGACGGGAGGACTGAAAAAGTATGCGCGCTTTTCGCGACAATACCACAGTTTTTGACTTTTCAGTCATTTTAGCTCATGATGGTATGTAGTTAATATAGAATGTCTAGTATGCGTTGTTCCGCTAGATATTCCCTAACTGTTCAAGATTTGTGAGATCTTTGGTATCCAATGTTTATATTGTATATAAATTCTGTTCTGATGGTAATTTTTCTTAGTCTGAGTTGCGATAATAATTTTCAGTATTTTAACGTAGATTTTCCTGTCGCGAGCCTTGCACACTCCTTACTTGCATCGCTTTCGGGCTCTTCCTTTCATAATTCCTTTCATACCAAAATCGTCTGTTTCGTACCTATTTTACTATTCTTGACTGAATTGTAGGAAAATGTATTTACTAAAATGAAAGAGTAAATTTATACAGATATTTATATGCAATTAAGATCGGTGTGTATATCATTTTTTGTGGAGCTTTCAATGGGCAAACTAAATTGAGCTTTATACTAAGAGTATCATTACGGTTAATCTATGGGGGGGGTGTTTTATTATAAAAACTTTCATGGTATGGAGTGACTCCATGTCCTGGCAAATGCCGGGATCGAATAAAGATTTTTCTGTAGCTGTTCATGTCGAATTCACAACGGTTTTGTGTACGGAGTTCTAGTCGCTACTTAGTTCTGCCGACTTACTCGCCGCGTGATCGAATAATAATGACGATAATATAATATAAATGATATTCATAGTGGTATTTGTGCAACAGAGCTGACATGTTGATTTTAATTCTACGCTGACAGTTGATGTACATATACCCGGAAACCAATGGTTCCAATGGTGTTTCTGTCCAATGACGGGCTATATAACCACCAAACCCAATAAATAATAAAAACCCGGATATTCCGGAGGTGTTTTCTCTCTATATATGGATGGATAGCACCGAACCTATTATGTATATAATAATGGTATATTGAGGTAGAGAAACATCTTTATTCTTAGATCGGTCCGTAATGGCTCAGGCAAAGGGACGTTATTTGTTTATTTTTGAATTTATGATTTTACTTTTATTTGGTAACTATATGACCTTTATTTTTTTAGATTTATTTATTTTTTAGGAAGTTTTGAAATTTGCATAAATGGAGAATGTTGTCTTATCGAGCCCGGTGATTAGCCGGGTTAGATAACTTGTAAAAAAAATTTTTTTTTATTAAAAAAAATTTTTTTTAACTTTAAATTGTAAGTTTTGTATTTTTGTTTATTTTTGATGGGACAAGGCTCTTTGTATTCTTGTTTTTATCTGATGTATTATTATTATGTGTTTTTATAAGTCAAATCGATATCAATTCAATGCATTTCTTTTAGTTTGTTTTATTTTATACTGTTATATATTTTATTAGGCTTTAATTAATTTATTATTTTATTCATTTTGTTAATATGTGTACATATATATTTATTGTTTTAATTTTTTAAAATAACACTGAGGTCCGTTTCGTGCCTTTAATACTTGTTCGTAAATACCTTTTAGTGTACCGTAATACGGTGTCTTCGAGTTTTCATAGCTTTTCCGAGCGGTTTATTTCTGTTTATGAGAGTATAATCATTCCGACGACATCACAGCTACCATTTACTTAGACGGGTTTAATCGCTAGCGATATCTTTGATGTGGAACGTTCCGCGAGGTTTCCCATTCATGTCAGCTAATTCATAGGCGATTGGCGATTTTTTAGCGATAACTTTGCATTTTGTATACCTAGGTGCTAATTTACTAGAGAAGAAATCTATTTTCCTCGATAAGGTGTGGTTCTTTGCCCATACAGTGTCACCTACTGAGAATTGGATGTTTTTCCTCCTTAAATTATACCTGGCCGCGCTGTTTCTAAAAGCTTCCATTAACCTATCCTGCACGACTTCGTAAGTATCCGCCAAGGCTTCTAGTCCCTTAGCGAACTCCTGCGGGCTGTCGACTGCTATTTGGGAGTTTTGATCTGGCACGTACCCTAGCATTTTATGGTACCTTCCATCAACAAAAGGCTCCCGAGCAAACATTAGATACGAGGGTGAAAATCCTGTCGCGAGATTTACGTGATTATTTAGAGCATTTTGTATCAAATAAATGTATTTATCCCACATTCTTTGATTTTGGCCTGACAAAATTGATAGGCTAGTTTCTATTGTCTGGTTGTAACGCTCAACCATATTGGATTGCGGTGCGTAGACGCATCCGTAGAATAGTCTAGGGATTCTGTATTTATCGATTAGTGCTTTAAATGTTCTTGATCTGAAATAGGTCGCGTTATCTAACGTTATAACGGCCGGAGTACCATAAGTGAGAAATATATTGTTTTCTAGGTGTTTGTTTATATTCACCGACGTGGCTTTTCTTAAAGGAAATAGCCAGCAAAACTTGGTGAATACATCGACCACAGAAAGTATGTATGTGAAACCACTCATTGATCTCGGAACGGGCCCTATAAGATCGATGCTGATGGTATGCATCGGGGTTTTCACAGATTTTGGAGTGACCATCAGGCCCTGGGCTGGCCCTGTTCGAATTTTGTGGGCTTTACAAGTGTCGCAGCTTTTTATGTAGGATTTCACCTGCTTTTGCATTCCTGGCCAATAATAGTACGATTGCAGCTTCCGTAGAGTTTTGAATATGCCGAAGTGAACAGCGAAGTCTCCCTCATGTATTTCTTTCATCGCGTTTTTCCTGTCTGCGAGCTTTGGAACGATTCTCCATGGGTTTAGCAGTTTCTCGCCTCTCCTGGGAGCGTGGTATTTGTACAGTGTATTGTTCTCTATCTTGTATTCCGGGGCTGCGTATGGATCGTTTCGTACCGACTCGTACGTGCGATTGTACCATTCGTCTTCGCCGGATGTTGCTGATAGAGCCATGCATGGAATCCTGGAAAGCGCGTCTGCTACCACGTTCAGGCTACCCTTTCGGTGAATGATTTCCATATCAAATTGTGACAACAATGTGCTCCACCTTGCCAGTCTGCCTGAGGGGTTTTCCAATTTGGTGAGCCATTTCAAGCTGCTATGGTCAGTCACTACCTTAAATCTGGTGGCTTCTATGTACGTCTTGTAATGGAGAACGGCCCTTAAGACGGCCAACAATTCTCTTTCGCTTACTGAGTAATGCCTTTCCGCGGAGTTAAGGATTTGCGAGAAATATGATATGGGTAAGTCCATCTTTTCCTTTTCATCGTACTGGGTTAAAGCCGCGCCTATGGCGATGTCGCTTGCGTCGCAGCTTATTGTGAATTCCTTGCTAAAATCGGGACATTTCAGGATCGGGGCTGTAGTCAGAGCTTGTTTTAGCATGATAAATGACTCTTCCGCCTCTTCTGTCCATGTGAAAATTGTTTTTACACCTTTCTTTCCATCGGTTAGTTTGCACAGTGGTGCGGCTATTTTTGAGTAATTTTTCACGAATCGGCGGTAATATCCGGTTAAACCGAGGAAACTCCTCACTTGTTTTACACGATCCGGTCTCGGGAAATTCGTAACACAGGCTATTTTTCCTGGGTCTGTCCTCAAGCCTTGTCTGTCGACAATATAGCCGAGATATACTAATTCTGGCCTGCAAAACTCACATTTTTTTAGGTTTACCGTCAGGCCTGCTTCTTTCAGGTTTTCCCTCACTCGTAATAAGGTGTCGATGTGCTCGTCGTACGTTGTTGATGCAATTATGAGGTCGTCGGCGTATGCGAATACCTTATTTCCGTACTCAGGTCCGAAGATCTGGTCCATGAGTGCCGAGAGGTCCGAGGATGCGTTGCAGACGCCAAAAGGCATACGTACAAAGGCGAACATGCCCTTTCCCGGTATCGCGAATGCGGTTTTGTAGATCGAGGATTTTTCTAGCGGGATTTGCCAGAAGGCTTTCGATAAATCGATAGATGTTAGGTAACGTGCGTTCCCTAAGTTGTCTAGAATTCTTTGCGACGATGCCATCGGGTAATGGTTTTTCACGGTTATCTCGTTTAATTTTCTCGAGTCTAAACACACCCTTGGGCTGCCATCTTTTTTCGTTACGACGAGTATCGGGTTGCACCATGGGGACTTAATTGGTGTGATCACCCCTAGCTTCAACATTTCGTCGATCTCATCTTTTATCAGCTTATCTTTTGCTGGCGATAACTGATACGGCTTTTGGCGGATAGGGTCGCCAGTGGTGACAATTTTGTGCTCCATTAAATGCGTTCTTCCTAGGCCTTGTTTTTCGAAGGAAATGTCTTCGTACAGCTTCTTGACATGATCTAATCGTCGCATTTGTTCCGGCGTAAGATCTTCTATGTCCACGATTTGTTGGCATGTGGTATTGTTTATTTGTGCCACCTGGATGTCGAGATTTTCTCCGATTGAGATTTTAACGTCGAACTTTCTGATGAACTCGATCCCCAGAATTACGTCTTTTTTAATCGTAGGACAAACGAGGAAATTTATTTCTTTCGATCTTCCTTTAAATACCACCGGTAAAGTCAGGTATCCGAGGATTTTTTGCGGCGTTCCGTCGGCCGTTGCTATGCGGTTTTCCGATTCTTTGATATTTTTTCCCAGTGACATGTAACGTTTGTGCACTTCGTCGCCCAATATGCAGACTGCGCAGCCGGTATCCACCAGTCCTTCATAAGATTTTCCCATTATGTTGATATTAGCGTGTGGACGGGAATCGTTATATTGTGGTTTAGCCGACAACGTATAATTTTCCACGGTTATGGCCCCGTCTAATGCCTGTATCCGTGGGTGTTCCCGTTTTTTGGCTGGTTTTGCTGTTGAGTTCCGTTGCATCTTACGCAAATTCGCGTGAATGTATTTTGCAACTTGCAGTTAAAGCACATAGGATTTGGGTACTTTTGGCATTCTCTGAAGGTGTGTCCATGATTTTCGCATTTCTTGCAAAATAAAGCCTGAGGTGAAGGTCTCTGGGGGCGTCTCTCGAAGTTTTGCTGACGATGTCTGTCTAGTGGAGGATTTTCGTAGTTGGAATTTCTTTGGAGTAGCGGCGGTATGTCGCGGCGAGGTCCGAATCTGTCGTTGTGCGGAATCGCAGCTACTTCATCTTGACTGCTATTATTAGCGCATACGTACTGCTCGTCCACGGCTGCCATCGGTATTTTGTTTTGCGATCTTGGGGACAATGATTGACGTTGCTGGGTGCTGTTTGTCGCAGTTGGTGCTGGATTTAGCGCGTATTGTTCGAAATTTTTCGCCAAGTCCAATAATGTTCCCACGTCGTCCAGTCTGGTCGTTCCCAGTAGAGTGTAGTACAATGGAAGGACGTTCAATTTAACAATTTCGAGTATTGTAGCATCTCGTAGTCTTGGAGACAGCCTCGTGTTCATGGTGTCTATGCGTGTAACGAAGTCGTGCATAGTTTCTCCTGCGATTTGTTTTGTGTTACGCATTTGATTTTCGAGCCTCGTTTGGTAATTGAGTGACTCATATTTATTTATTAACGCCGCCTTTAGAGTTTTCCATGTCGTTACATATTGTCTGATGCTGCGAAACCATAATAATGATGGTCCCTCTAGTAGGTCCGTAAAACCTTGGATGAGCTCCTTTTCGGTTACTCCTCTAGCTTGCACCTTATCCTCAACTATATCGATGAAGTCCAGGATGGGAGTGGATCCGTCGTACTTCAGGTTCCATTTGTAGATGCTGGGGAATGTCCTATGTTTTCCGATGTCAATAGGTTGGAAGATATCTGATGCTGATGCTGTATCTTGAGATTTTTCTCTGTTCCTCGTGTCTGATCCTTCCTCGTTTCCGACATCGTATGCTTCACTGATCCTTGAGTTGTCGTTCGATTTTTTGTAGGTTGTGGGTTGTTCACGTCCTGACATGTTTACTGTATTGAGTTCTCCGGTTTGTTGTTTTTTCAACTGATCTGGAGTTTTTTGAATAGGATTTTCCTCACTGTTTTTGTCTGGCGATTGCTGGCGGTTCCTTGCAGCGGACCTTGTTTTCCTTGGTGCCATGATGTCACTCTCAAAATCGGAGAAAACGATTTATTTTAAATCCTTGAGGTGTAACGATCCTTTTTATTTTTTAAGTTTCAAATGTATATGTCAGAAGTTACTAAGTGTTCTGTAATTGTTTCTTAATTGTGTTGTAGTGTGGTATAGTGTTGGTCTTAATGTTCTTATTTATTGGCTATGCGTGAAGAGATAAAGCTAGAAGACTATATCTTTGTATGGAGTAGCGAATTAAATAGTAAAGAAATAAATTTAAACGAAACAAAAAAAATTTTTTTTTTGAAACACCCTGTATGTGTGTGAGTAAGTGTTGATTGTGTAATCAAAGTGTTGACGTATGTAATGTGTGTTGAAAGTAAACGATGTGAGATTATAATTAAAATTCACAATGATCAAATTATTATTTTTTGAACACCCTGTAGTTATGAAGATATAAATAGACTTGAAAAAAAAATTGTAGACGAAGTGTTGATGTGGTGTGAGTGAGTGAATGTTAATAGAAACGACAAAGAGAGAAAAAAAAAAAAAATAGAGTTTGGATTTTGCGATTTCTTGCGAAAGTATTTTTTTAGACACCCTGTGCCGTATGGAATGTTTACTCTAAAGTCCTGCGATGTAAAATGGTAACCGTTCTAAGATTATTTTTTTTGATGATTTCCAGCTGAAATATAATGTTTGGTTTGAAGTTATGATGCTGTGATGTGTCGCCTGAAATAAAACCTTTTTGCACAAAATACTCGAATAACAGTCGTATTATTTTATGGTACCTATGGTTCTTACTTACTCCTGGGCTGAAACTTGAGGTAATATGAAGACAAGAAAATTTAATTGGTCTCCTTTCCTTCGATGAAAGCTGAAATAAATTTCTATATCTATGCACTTTGTATGTATGTTATTTTATTTTGTTTGATATCGATTGACAAGTGGGTTAAATATTTAGCAAAGGGTGGGCTTGGGTGGGTTAAATATTTGGTACAGGTATTTTGTAAAATTTTTATGTTTTATTTATTTCCGGATTTAAATGTATTGAAGAAAAATTTCGGTTCCATTTTATTTTTTTTTTTAAATAAAAATCTATATATTTTATTTAAATTTGATTGTATGGTAATATTTATTTTTGAAACTATATATATTTTGATTTTCGAGATATGTTCGATGTTATAAATCGAAGGGAGGGTTTGGGTGGGAAAGTGAAGTTTTAAATTTTATTTAAAGAAATTATAAGATATTTGAAGACAAATGAAAAAAATATAGGCCCCTAAGTTGAGCGCCAATTTTTGGGCGATCAACGTGATCGCTTTAAAACAAAAGATATATATATATATATTTTTAAAATTGTTTAAAAAGTTTGAAATTTTTTTTTTTTGAAATTTATTGATTAAACAAATCGTAGGGACAAGAAAGAAGGTATGAAAAGAAGGCCCCACGAGCAGGCGTCAATTTTTGCTACGCGCCCCGTTTATAATGGTTATCTAGTGTTGTATGAAGATCGGATAAATGCCATTATGTCACGGATAATATCTAATTTTTAGGAAACCGTCAAGTTCCAGGGCGCCAATCCGTGATAATTATAGGGATGGGGTTCACGCACAAAAAGCTAGACGCACGCCTTCGCCTAGCGGTTGGTCTAGATTATGGGAGGAGGAACGTCACTGACGGGGCCTCACTAGCTCAAGTCGGAATATGTGATCCTCAGGGGTGGTTTTTATCCCGCCTTATTAGTGGCGTCCTCGGAAGTCGGGATCGTCTGTGAGGCAGACGGGCGATCAAGTTGGATGGGGTATACTTGCTATGGATTGGAAAATATACTCGAATTATTTAATTATGGGCTATTAATTATGGACTGAAATTTCCTATGTTGGCTTTTGCAGATTATAAAATTTATTTAATTATGGAGAGCGCTTCGTGAATTCAAAACCGTACTCAATTCGCGGGAAGTAGCTTGTAGTAAAACGGCGCAGCGCCCTCTATCTTCGGATACGTCGCACCGGCAAGGCCCCCTCCTTCACCTCCGCACCTACAGGTGGCGCCGGCGCTCGCCGCGCTCGCCGGGCCGTCGCGGGCCTGCCTACTGATAACGAACCGGTCTGAGATCGCTCGCCCGGCGCGATTTAATATCTTTTACAATCGGTCCGGAATTACTGAATGATAATTTAAATTGAAATTTATCTTTATTATTGGGTGATGATTTTGGATCTATTTATTTATTATATTATCGAATTTAATTTCAATTTTAAATGACCTGTAGAAATGAATACTAAGGAAAATAGCTAGAAGTTTCGCGATTCTATCTTTATTGATTCGTGTTTTGAGCGATTGATTGAACAAAGAAATGTATAGAAATTTCCAAGACTAGAGTTCGTAGAATTTAAATGATAAGGCTCGGTTTGTCCGAACATAAATTAATGGTTCTTAACCCTGTGAACTTTTCTTTTCTCTCCCTGGCTCCGCTTGCACGTCTTACGTCTCGAATTCGAATTATTACGAATTTTTCTGAGAAGATTATAGAATTACCAATTTTTAAACCTTTTTTATTAAATGAAACATAATGCCTTACAATGGAGTTTTTATTATAAAGAAGAATATATTTTACGAAAATTTATGGTACATGTCACATTTCTGTGCATAGATTCTCCGATCTTTCTATATAATTTAATTAATGCGCATACCAAGGCCGAATTAAGTTTCGAAGGTTTCATGAATTTTTCTATCGAGCTTCCGTGATTTTCGTGGTTGAAATTCAGGGTTTCGGATTTTTTTAGGAGTCGGGTAGGCGTTGAAGTCTGTCGGTATCGGGATGCGGGTATCTCCTTCGGTTGAACCGTAGATTTTTCTAGAGAGACGTCGATTGATAATGATTGGAAATGATTTATTCTTATGTTTAGGATTATGGAAAATGATCGCTTTAATTTTATGTTACGGTGGAGTAAGAATCTAATGGAATTTGGATAAGTCGGGAATTTAGATTTTATATTTTTTTAGATAAATGTTTGAATAGGAATATTATTTATCGGGGACCTGACCTTGGTTCTATTTTTTTTTACTGGGTAAAGATTTTTAATAAAATAAAGGAAAATAGTTTAGATGATTGATATTTTGTATTATTGAGACGTGATTTGAAAGATAATATTTTTGAGGTTTTGGACTTGTACTTTGGGAAAGAGATTCAAAAATTAGCTTGCGATTTGGGATTTTGTTTCGTGGGGTAGAGACTTGAAAGAGAATATTTTGAGGGACCTGATATCGAGGGGATTGCACTCCGAGAATACGGTATTATAGGAAGGGTTTCGCGGGTCGACTTTCGCCTTTTCGACCTAATGGGGGGTAGCACATTTTATGAAAAATTTTGGAAAAAGTGAACTATGCACGTTTATTCGGCGGACAAGCCGGCTATGCTATTTAATCTATTTCTATCGGTAGAACGTTATAGTTAATTTTAACCTAACCCTGGCCTAACGGCGATATTACAATAACCTGGGTTCCTTTCGAAGCGACGCGGTTTCTGGCGTCTGCTTCACATTAGTTTAATTATAAATGGATTTTAAAATTGTAATAGAAAATTATAAAAGAGCGAGAAATTAAAAGAAGCGAGAATAGAGGCGGTTAATGGTACAGTGAGCGACTTGCCTTGTAGGGTTGAGGATTCCTCGATGGCCTGCCCAGGTGTTACACTGAATTTAGTAAAGATTCAAATGCTTCTATATCTCGTACTGGCTTTAAATAAAGAATTTTAATCTGCAATGGCTGGATGCAGGGTAGTGAATGAATCGGGCGCGCCGCGCCGCCATAGCGGGCGCGCCCTCTCCGAAATATCGACCGTCTTCCTCGAGGTCCGGTAGCCAAAAAAAAAAAACTATTACCCGCAATGGTAATACTGAAAAATCTCTCCGCTGCGGATGAGCTGACTAGTGACGTACAAAGGACTAGTCGTCAATTGCACGGCAAAGTTTATACGATGTATGGATTTGCTTAACTAGATTAAATATTTTATAAGTATTAGACTATAGTGGTATACTTTCTAAGTATAGGGTAATGCAGCAGCATTACAACACATCACTTTTTCTTCCATTGTTCCAGCATAGGTCGCGATTGGATTGAAGAACGGGTACTCAGGGCCACGGCGTAGAAATGACAATTGGGGTCGGCTTCACCAACTCTGGTAGTGCCAGAGTTAAAGTACCAGGTTGATATTTTGAGCAAAGATTTTTGTTGCTGCAGTGTCGGCTGGTGTCTGACCGTCACAAAGCCATTTAAGAGTTTTTTTTCCTTTCGCTCGAGCAGGTGTGACTACAAGGAGATCGTCGGAGAAGACATTACTTTCAAAGAGCCTTAGACTACCAAAGTAACTAACTTAATGACCAAATTTGATCCGTACTGGCAAAACCGAACACCTGCATTAGCTATTTTATTAAAGTCGTCCAAATGTGCGCCGGACTAAACGTACCACTTAATGAATGTTAGCAATAATATATTTTTCAGGACTTTCAAATTCTAGCCGAAAGATGTAAGTGGTGTCTGAAATCTCAATATTATGACTGAGGATACATAAAATAAAATACAAACGGAGCTGACATTGAATTCACTGCCCGAAGTCAGGCCCATTATATAGTATTACTACACTTCTGGGGGGTGAGCAGTGGATTCCGGACTAACGGCCGGCTGTGGTAGGTTTAGGACAGCAGTCTTGCCACATGTGAGCGTTCACCTTACCACCCATTCGCCATCCCTTCGAAGCCATAGAACTTGAGATGCGGAAATGGCGGTTTTAGATATTTTTTCTAGGACTGAGTTGATTATTTTTATGGTAAGATGAAGATCTTTAAAAAGGTGAAACAGATTTAGCTGGCAGGCCACGAGCGCTAACTCCCACCGCGTGAAGGTGAACAGTAAAGCTGTTCTGGGTGACGGCATTTGCAAGATCATGGTATTTATTTAATTTGACTTTCGGGCTTTCGACCGGGCGGTCGTGGATCACTAACTGGGAATGGGTGGTTTTTTTCAGGACTTGTCATACTAAGTATTTTGCAATATTACTGGTTGACTATTGAATTATATAGAATAGATACAAAGCCATGGAATTCACGGACTGTAATCGGGTCCCATCATAATATTATTGTTATACTTCTAATTGATGAGGGGTGGATTCGAGGTAATAACTATCTAGGACAGCTGTCTTACTACATGTGAGCATAACCTTACCACCCATTCACTCCCTCCTTCGAAGCTATAGGATTTGATATGCCGAAATTTTGAAGTTAGGCAATTTTTCAAGGAATGAGTTGATTATATTCCTAGAGAGACCAAGGACTAGAGATCTGGCTGGCAGGCCATGAGCGCCTACTTTCATTGCGTGATGGTGAACATTGAAGTCGTTCCGGGTGAGTGCATTCACGAGATTATGCTATTTATTTAATTCGACAAGATCTTCCGGACTTCCGTCGGAGCGGACGTGTTCATAGTAATGACACATCAATGTGACAGCGATGAAGATTAGATGTTTTTTTCAGCACTATTGTAATCCCTATCAAGCTACAGATAAATATAGAGCTACCATCGAATTCACCGATCAGAATCAGGGTTCTACGGGTTACTAATTTACTTTTAGGCGATGAGCGGTGGACTCCGTACTAACGAGGACAGCTGTCTTGCCATATGCAAGCGTACGCCTTACCACTCACTCACTCCCCTCTTCGATACAATAGGATTTAAGATGCGGAAATTAACATTTTAGGTATATTTTTTAGGAATGACTTGATTATTTACCTGGAGAGACCGAGGGCTATTGGAAAGGCAGGCCACGAGTGCCAAGTTTCACCTCGTGATAGTAAAAAATTGAAGTCGTTCCGGGTGAGTGCATTCACTAGATTATGCTATTTATTTAATTCGACGAGATCTTCCGGACTTCCGTTGGAGCGGACGTGTTCATAGTAATGACACATCAATGTGACACAGCGATGAAGATTAGATGTTTTTTTCAGCACTATTGTAATCCCTATCAAGCTACAGATAAATATAGAGCTACCATCGAATTCACCGATCAGAATCAGGGTTCTACGGGTTACTAATTTACTTTTAGGCGATGAGCGGTGGACTCCGTACTAACGAGGACAGCTGTCTTGCCATATGCAAGCGTACGCCTTACCACTCACTCACTCCCCTCTTCGATACAATAGGATTTAAGATGCGGAAATTAACATTTTAGGTATATTTTTTAGGAATGAGTTGATTATTTACCTGGAGAGACCGAGGGCTATTGGAAAGGCAGGCCACGAGTGCCAAGTTTCATCTCGTGATAGTAAAAAATTGAAGTCGTTCCGGGTGAGTGCATTCACTAGATTATGCTATTTATTTAATTCGACGAGATCTTCCGGACTTCCGTTGGAGCGGACGTGTTCATAGTAATGACACATCAATGTGACACAGCGATGAAGATTAGATGTTTTTTTCAGCACTATTGTAATCCCTATCGAACTATAGATAGATATAGAGCTACCATGGAATTCACCGATCGGAATCAGGGTTCTACGGGTTACTAATTTATCTTTAGGCGATGAGCGGTGGACTCCGACTAACGAGGACAGCTGTCTTGCCACATGCGAGCGTACGCCTTACCACTCACTCACTCCCCCCTTCGAAGCGATAGGATTTAAGATGCGGAAATTAACATTTTAGGTATATTTTTAAAAATGGAGGCGTGCTAGGTGAGGATATTCACGAGATTATGCTATTTATTTAATTCGACGAGATCTTCCGGACTTCCTCGTCGGAGCGGATGTGTTCATAGTAATGACACATGAATGTGTCACAGCGATGAAGATTAGATGTTTTTTTTCAGCACTATGAATGAGTATGAGAATCAGAATGAGTCGACTATTTACCTGGAGAGACCGAGGACTATTGGAAAGGGCAGGCCACGAGTGCCAAATTTCACCGTGTGAAGGTAAAACATTGAAGTCGTGCCGGGATAAAAATTCACGAGATTATGCTATTTATTTAATTCGACGAGATCTTCCGGACTTCCTCGTCGGAGCGAACGTGTTCATAGTAATGACACATGAATGTGACAGCGATGAAGATTAGATGGTTTTTTTCAGCACTATGAATGAGTATGAGAATCAGAATGAGTCGATTATTTACCTGGATAGACCGAGGACTATTGGAAAGGGCAGGCCACGAATGCCAAGTTTCACCGCGTGATGGTAAAAATTGCATGTTTTTAGAAGATAGTCTTGTGGTCTTGGGTAAATATATAGTGAACAGACTGATTTGTTTGTAGTATGAGGAACAGCAGCTAGTGTTTTAAGGTGTATGGTGAATTATATTATATTATAAGTGTAGGGTTGGGACAGTCGATTATAGGATGACAGCTACTTAGTGAAGTTCTTCAACCATCTATGGGGGCTGATGCTGGCAAGGACCGGACAACTAACTCGCTGCCAAGTCTTCACCCAGCATACGGACTTGAGGTCAGAGTCACGAACAAACTAGAGAAGATTATTCGACATCGCTTGACCTGTCGCCTGTTGTCGTCTTATTATTTTCGTAGCGCTGAAGTTATCTTTTTGTGCGCTTGCAAATGCAAGAATTTAAATTGACATGCAAGGATTTTTTTTTCATGTTCCATTTCAAAAAGGTTGCCGTTTTAATGGTGTACCATTTACAGAACTAGTATTATGTACCTATAGATTAATTCATCGCTCACGGTAATGTTTCAAACGTTTAAAGGCGAAATCAAAGACTGATTTGTAAGATTCATGAGATTATGCTATTTATTTAATTCGCCGAGATCTTCCGGACTTCCTCGTCGGAGCGGATGTGTTCATAGTAATGACGCATGAATGTGACACAGCGATGAAGATTAGATTGCTATCCTAAGTATCCTAGTATTGCTATCCTAAGTATTTTGTAATGTTACTTGTTGACTATTGAATTTTATATAGATATATAATAGATACAGAGGGAACTGCCATGGAATTCACTGAGTAAACGGGAGCATAACCTTACTCCCTCCTTTGAAGCCTTTGGATTTGAGATGCTAAATTTTGAAGTTAGGCATTTTTTCAAGAAATGAGTTGATTATTTTCCTGGAGAGACCAAGGACAAGCGAGCTGGCTGGCAGGCCATGAGCCCCAACTTTCATCGCGTGATGGTGAACATTGAAGTCGTTCCGGGTGATGGCATTTGCAAGATCATGGTATTTATTTGATTTGACTTGTGGTCTTTCGGGCTTTCGATCGGGCGGTTGTTGATCACGACAGCTGTCTTGCCACATGCGAGCGTACACTTTACTACCCGCTCACTTCCCCTTTAGAGCAATAGAATGAGATTCGGAAGTTGGAGGTCTATGTATTTTTTCTAGGAATTACTTGATTATTTTCATTTAGGGACCGAGTACTTTAAGAGATGGCAGACCGCTAGCGCCAACTTTCCCCGCGTGATGGTAAAAAACTTAAGCCGTTCCGGGTAACAGCATTTGTGAGATCATGGTATTTATTTAATTTGATTTATGGTCTTTCGGGCTTTTGACCGGGCGGTTGTTGATCACGACAGTGGATAACGGGTGATTTTTTTCAGAACTCTATTGTAATCCCAAGTATTTAGCAATGTTACTTGTCGATTATTAAATTATATAGCTATAGAATAGATACAATGGGAGCTGCCTCGGAAGGGGCCCATCGGGGTATTGTTTTTGGTTTTCTCCCTTGTGGCGCATTAGCGGTGGACTCCGGACTAACGACCTACCTATAAGACAGCTGTCTTGCCACATGCGAGCGTACACTTCACTACCCACTCACTTCCCCTTTAGAGCAATAGAATGAGATTCGGAAGTTGGAGGTCTATGTATTTTTTCTAGGAATTACTTGATTATTTTCATTTAGGGACCGAGTACTTTAAGAGATGGCAGACCGCGAGCGCCAACTTTCCCCGCGTGATGGTAAAAAACTTAAGCCGTTCCGGGTAACAGCATTTGTGAGATCATGGTATTTATTTAATTTGATTTATGGTCTTTCGGGCTTTTGACCGGGCGGTTGTTGATCACGACAGTGGATAACGGTGATTTTTTTCAGAACTCTATTGTAATCCCAAGTATTTAGCAATGTTACTTGTCGATTATTAAATTATATAGCTATAGAATAGATACAATGGGAGCTGCCTCGGAAGGGGCCCATCGGGGTATTGTTTTTGGTTTTCTCCCTTGTGGCGCATTAGCGGTGGACTCCGGACTAACGACCTACCTATAAGACAGCTGTCTTGCCACATGCGAGCGTACACTTCACTACCCACTCACTTCCCCTTTAGAGCAATAGAATGAGATTCGGAAGTTGGAGGTCTATGTATTTTTTCTAGGAATTACTTGATTATTTTCATTTAGGGACCGAGTACTTTAAGAGATGGCAGACCGCGAGCGCCAACTTTCACCGCGTGATGGTAAAAAACTTAAGCCGTTCCGGGTGACGGCATTTGTGAGATCATGGTATTTATTTAATTTGATTTATGGTCTTTCGGGTTTTTGACCGGGCGGTTGTTGATCACGACAGTGAAGAACTGGTGATATTTTCAGAACTCTATTGTAATCCCAAGTATTTAGCAATGTTACTTGTCGACTATTAAATTAAATAGATGTAGAATAGATACAATGGGAGTTGCCACGGAAGGTATTGTTATTTTACTTCTGGGGGATGAGCGGTAGACTCCGAACTAACGACCTACTTAAAAATAATAAATAATAATAATAAACTCTTTATTTGCACTTAATTCGTATACAAAAAAGGCGAGCTTATTGCCACATGGCAATGTCTTACAACTAACCTAAACACAGTGGTGCATGCGCGCATTGTGAAAATAAAGATTATTACATAACATACAGATAAGTGGAAGAATTTAAAACTAATAATGCCCGAGGAGAGGAACAGGAGAGAAAGGAAGAACTGGTTATTCTTAGAAAGGTAGTAATCCTTAAGGTGAGTCTTAAACGATGGTAACGAAGGCGAGTTTCGTATATTTGCTGGGAGATCGTTCCAGAGTCTTGCATCATGAAAGAATAGGAATAGAAATCACTATTATGACTCGGAATTTTTAATAAACTGTCAGGCTGACCGAAGTACGAGACCGTGGGAACTTAGTGGTTCAAAAGCTCGTGGAGATAGGATGGTGTTAATTGGGAGAGTACACGATATAGGAGAGCAAGTATATGAACATTTCTTTGGCGTACTGGCAACCACTTTAACTGTGCCCTATAGTCGGACACGTGATCATACTTACGTAGACCGAAGATGAATCGTATGCATACATTTTGCAAACGTTCAAGTTTGTTGAGCAGTTCCTCTGATAAATCGAGATAAGCCACTCTGTATAGTCAAGGAGAGAGGTAGTACTATGGCCGGGACAGAAACCGGACTGATAGGGATTAAACATATTGAATTCAGAAAGGTAATCTGATAGCTGAGAGAACACTATATGCTCCCAACACTTTTGAGAGAGCAGGGAGAATAGATTGGCCTGAAATCATTTGGTCGAACAGGATTTTATATTTTAGGACGGGTATAACGTAGGCATTTTTCCAAGGAGCTGGGTACGAACCAAATTCCATTGAGGAGTTTATTATGTGGGTAACGACTGGAAGAATAATACATTGGATGATACGTTTGAGCATATCTACACAGACCATCCGTTCTCACCGACTTAGATTTTATCCGGTTTAATGTTAGTAAAACTGTTTCAACAGTAGCTGGAACAAAGTGAAATTTACACTGATTGACTGGCACATTAGAATTGGCAATATAGGTGGTAGCACGGGACTTTGTTATATTATCTAGTAGAACCGGTGACTTTGAGAAGTGGTTATTAAGAACGTCTATATCTACATTGGGATCTACGGGTCCTTTACATTTACCAATTCCAAGTTGGTTCAGCACTTTCCACATTTCTTTGGGAGTACAATTTGCAAGCGAGTCGAAAATGTAACATTTTTTTGCATTACGACATAGTTGGTTACAACGATTCCTTAACGTACGGTAAAATTCCCAGTGGTCAGCTGAAGGATAACGCTTAAACTTAGACTTGGGCTCTATCGCGCTTTAACATATATTGCCGGATGGAATCGTTGAACCAGGGGTCTGATTGATGTCGTACTTTAGCTATTTTCACAGGGGCATGCTTGTCGTAAAGTCTGATGATCTTCGTATTAAAGAGACCAAGTTTCTCGTCGATGGTAGGGCTCTGGAAAACATCCTGCCAGTCGAGTTCCCAGGCGTCGCGACAGAAAGCTTCGTTGTCTAAGCGCCGAAAATCCTTGAATTTAATTTACCTACGGGGTACTTTACAGCAATGGATTTTATAAGAGGCATATAGAAGGTCGTGGTTTGAGAAACCGCCGATCGTCAATTGACCATGGAAGTTGATGAGCCGGGGATTAGATGTCATTATCAGATCGAGCCAAGTGTGGGAGTTTCCGCTGTGGTGTGTAGCCTGCAGCGGAAGTAAAGAAAGATTTAAAGGACATTAACCTTGTTAGTTTTGAGGATCTATGATTTTGTTTTAAAAGACATGTATTAAAATCGCCAAAAAATAGAGCATTCTAATTCGTCAAAATAATTGTCGTTATCCGGTGCAATGTAAAATACTCCAAGGAGAATCGTACTCGTATCTTTCATGGTTACGCAAATTAATAAATATTCGGGGGCAGGGCTGCTACCGACGGATGATTAGCAAATGACTTCATACGAAAAGTGGTCTTTTAGGTATGTAGATAGCGACTCCTCCACCTCTGCGAGCTGTCCGATCATTGCGAATCAAGTTATAACCGGGTAAATTGTATAGAGACGATGGTAAAGACGGTTTTGACCATGATTCGCTAATCATACAAGCATCTACAGTTTGATTGGAAAAAAGAGCATAAAATTCGCTAAAATGAGCCGGAATGCTTTGCGCGTTCAAATGGCATATATTTAAAGAATTTTTATTGTAAGAAAGTGTCGCGTAGAATTTGATCGGTTGATCTAGAGGAAATATTACTAGTATCCATTGTGTAAGTATCGTGGTCGTAGTAGCAAGTAAGTAGCAAGGTCATGTCGTCCCCTAGTAATACCTTATTTAAGTCGGTGTCACTCAGTTCATCGAAGGTAAAGGTCGTATGGGTAAGGTTAGGGATAGAAAGGCGTCGGGTAGACATATTTATACAAAACAATTAAAAAAAATAATAAATTGGTGATATTCAATCACACTAAAAGCAAATAAATGCATACTTAAGACAGCTGTCTTGCCACATGTGAGCGTACACCTTACCGCCCATGCAGTCTGTCCCCCCTTCAAAGCAATAGGATTTGAGATGCGGAAATTGGCTATTTAGGTATTTTTCTACAAAGGATTTGTCGACTGTTTAAATTACAATACACTATTTTAGATCATTTTGTGGTTTTAGGAAAATATTCAGTGAGCAGACTGATTTATTTGTATTATGAAGAATGGCAGCTGATCTTAAAGGTGTAGAGTGAAATATATTATAAAAGCAGAGTTGGGACAGTTGATTATAGGACAATGGCTACTTAGCGAAGTCTTTCAACCATCATCCGAGCTGATACTGGACAACTAACTCACTGTGTATAGCACATACATCATTCAACACCCAACATACAGGACTTTGTCAGTCTTGAACAAACTGGAAGAGATTATTCGATGGCACTTAACCTGATTCCTTATTTTTGTAGCGCATATAAAAATAAAAAATGATGTTTAAGGATTTTTATTTATATACCGTTTCAAAAAGGTTGCCGTTTTTAATGGTGTACCGTTAACAGAACTAGTATTATGTAACTAGATTATTTCATCGCCCACGGTAATTGCCACGCCACAGTTGACCAAGGTTAAAACGTTTAACGGTGAGATCAAAGACTGAGTGTAGACTTGACTGTCATTTGTAAGAATATATAATTTTGTGACTAAATAGGTCTGCTATGATAGTTGAATTCTTCAGTGTATCCTTTTCTTGCTCTAAAACAAAAATAAAACATGAATATCAATAAAGACTACGTGTGTTATTAAAGTCGCTTTATTTACCTTTTCCTGTTTTTTTACATTTTAACTGCAGCCATCGCTGGATCGTAAGTTTCGAAAAAAGAATCAGCCATCTTTTCATTCAGGTTTATTAGGTATTAGCTAGAAAAGAATAAACTAAAAAGAAAATTTTAGCTGTTATAACCTCACTGGGGTGAAACTGACAGCTGACTTTTTTTTTTGTCAAATCGGTATTGAACAGGTCCATTGCACCTAGGCTAACTTCAAATTATTTGGTATGGGTAGTGTTGGTCAAATTATTTGGTATGGAGTTGCGTTCGAGGTATTATTGCGTTATAGGAACCTATTGTATTGATTATTATTTTTTTTAACGTCAACTGAGCGCTGCTTCCGAACTGCAACAATCTATTCGGCCTCAATACATAGCGAGATATAGGCATTCAATGAAACGTCCCCATGAGTTTTGGTAGGTTGTTTTTTAAAGTAATATGGCGGAGATATTAGTTTTTTAAAAGCAGAAACCTAAAAAACATTTTTCTCTGTAAATTAAGGTTTTTTTTTGTCTGGAAATATTGCGTATCCCGAGGATTTTTTTTATCAGATTTAGCATTACAATGGTTGAATAGCGTTTTCTTTTTGAGAAAGGTTCCTATAATGCATATATTCCGCGTTCGATCATGTGCATATATTCCGTATCGAAGCATTAATCCATTTAAAACAAAATGGCTAAGAGTAATTGAGTGATATCGTTCCCAAATTTGCAAACATCTTATTACAAGTCAACTATGCAGGAGAGAAAAAAAAATATTTAACAGTGCTATTTATATTTCAGTACAATAGTACGATTTATAGTTCAGTTGTACACTTTGTAAAATTTAATTAGAAGCCTTTTATTCAATATTGGACGTTTTAAAACAAATATTATTACTAAACACCGTACTTAGTGTTTGTTACTAAACACCGTACAGATGTTTTGTTGCTCCGGAGAAAAGGTTTGATGTCTACTCTAAAGCTGAGACTAAACTGTATTCGAATTATCTGCATTTTTTAAAAAAAATATTTTCGAATATTAATTAGCAGAACTTTGTTCATTTGCTGAATTAAAACAATTTTATTACCTACTATAAGCTGTAAGCTGCCATTACTAACCATATAGGGAGCCAAAATGTCTTTCCTGATTTAAATTCCCCTCTGCTTCGCACCACACATACATAGCACTACATGAGTGGCGATGAAGATAGTGAAATGATGCACCACCACTTTAGTTTTGGAAGGAATATGCCTACAAGGAATATGCCTCGGGCAATATTTTGTTATATTTCCCAGTAATTTTTCTCCGGGTTTATTGTTTCTTATTTTTTGTACTTGATATAAGTTCTCAAAAATATTTCCTGTTTGATATGACAAGGTACACTGACACTGGTCTTTGCAACAGCGAAATATTGGCTGACTTTATTTTTTACGTTAACGTAATAATGGGTTCAGACATACGCCGTCGTGAGCACAGCAAATTTTGTAATGGGTTTAGCAATGGATTTAAAATACAATTGGAAGAGCGCAGGCGGCAATACTGTGGGGGAATTTCAGATCTTTTCCAATAAAATATTCGAGGGCCTCCGTTTCGTTGTGTCTTCGAGAATGTGATCGAAGACAGAACGAGACGTGGAAATCGTCTCTATTGCATATGTACCTGACTTGCTATTCACTTTATTTGTACAAGTGACGCGATTTGATATACAATATGATGCGAGTTTGAAACTTTCTCAAATATATCCGCTTATATTTTTTCACAATTTGTAAGGTTTTGTTGTAATTTTTACACTTCGAGGCTTGCAAATTTAGGTCAAGAATGTCAAATCCGTTTTAAGGAACGTTGCGCTCCGTAGCACAAACGACAACGTCGTGAAAAGTGCAGTGAACGTAGCATAAAAAGTGTACTCGCAAATCTTAAAAAGTAACAAGTAGAAAATACGCCTGCTGCATAACATTAATTATTTTGTAATTATCCATTCAAATAACGCGAAACAAAAGAGGAAAACTGGCAACAATCCGCAGACCGCTATTTTTCGGTAGCTGACAGGCTGTTATAATTCACCGGTTGCTACATTTTAGACTGACTGATCCGACTTGCTACTTTTTATACTGAGTGAGCCGATTTGTCATTTTTCAATATTTTAACGGAGGATCACTCAGTCTAAAGCTCATTCGCTCTAAAATTATTCTCACTGCATTTTAGAGCGACTGAGCCGATATCGATTTTAGAGCGAGTGAGCTTTAGACTGAGTGAGCCGGCCCGCAAATTAATATTATGTAGTTTTGTTGTTTAATAATATTATGTACTTTCAATGTAGTTCTGTTTATATATTCGTCTGAGCATTGGTTTAAACAGCAGTGATATTCGTATAAAGCGTTTCACCTGTTTTGCCATTTAGAATACAAGCAAATGTTACATATGCAATAAAATATTCATTTATTGCATTATTTGTATATGACTAGGCAGGTACCCTTCTATGCCATAACTAGTAGTTCTGTGAACAGCAGTTTTCACTTGTATTAGAACGGCCACCAATATTAAAAAGGAAACAATAAATAAAGAATGCGTTTTATAAAATACATTTATACCCCAACCCCCTCCCCTCTCCTCCCTTTGATATTAAGAACAAAATGGATGCGGAAAATATTACAACAGATGCACGCAATCCAATTCAGAAAAAACTCAAAAACCTTGAAGATCACAAGCATCCTTACAGTACTTCAAGTGGGTGACAGAAAGAATAACTTAGATGGTTATAAAATTCGATATAAAAACGATCTTAAAACAAACCCAAAATTTTGCTCCTGCTCTAAGACCTGCACAAGATGTTAAACCACTGCAAACCCCAGGTATGTTAAATCGGATGCATCTGTGGGCTAGCTTACCCCCACACACAAATTGCTGAAGACACTCGACTCATAGAGCACATAAATCGGTTAAAACTTTCAGCGATAAAAATCGGCACATTTTAGATTTTCGATTCTTTTTGCAATGAACTATTGGGTGCACTTTTAAAATCCCATTGTGTTTTCCAAAAAACAATTTTGAAATATGAAGCCGTAATTACAATACAGACGACGCGGACGGCTTCAAACTGTCTACTGAGTGGAGTCCACTTCTGTTGCAAACACGTGAAACGAGATACAGTGAGTATTGTGAAATTTTAAAAATCGCCCCCCCCCCCCCTTCCCACTCTATCCCCATCGCCTCTATAACCTAGGTAGATTTCATCCTATTGTCTTAACCGTTGTCCTAGGGCTTTAGTGTTTAGCGGTTCACCGCCTACCCGCAATACAACGTTTACTCTTAAAACTGTCAGTACTTAAGTACCCTGGTTGTAACATTGTCGAAACGAAAGGTGCTATAACCTTTATAAAAGATGCTATACATTTTAGGTTGTAAATCTTTTTTGTTTTGATAACTTGTAAAATGATGTTTGTTTGGTATGATGTTTGGTAGAAGGGAGAGTTTCTTGGCGCGTTACACAAAATAATCGCTTGAACGTAGAACACAGCCTTGGTCGCGTTAAACTTGTACTTGACCGGTATTAGAATATACCATACCCAATAGGTTCGTTCAGTGGTAAGTAAATTGCAAAAGTCATGGTCGGATACATCTGATAGAAGGAGAAGATGGTACTAGAAGAATAAGATAGCACTTGTACCTATTTAATAGTCGGAATTAGTGACGATATGATAAATTCATGTCACAACACGATACTCATAACACCAATATATAATTTATGTCATATATTATTCACAACTAATTAAACGCGATATTAGACGGGTGAGGACGCCTTTGTGCGTAGCTGCGACGCGGCGACGTGATCGTTTCAATGCTATATAACTACGCCGAGAACTCTCCTGTCCAGGCGTAATCTAATTTTGATATTCTATGTCATAGTCTAACTCTGATATTCTATATAGCTGTATTGTTGATATTTTAGGTAATTAAAAAGATATCAATAAAACTATTTACTAACTTCATTTTTTCAACAAAGAGGTTTGTCAAACGTGCCACCTGTCAATATCCAACCAGCCTTTATATCTTATCGAGTTATATACATAAAATGAAGATGATCATCAACAACAACAACAATATTATTATCGTCATCACCATCAATGCGGTTTTTGTATGGTACATTCCTGCGCATAGGCGTTATCCAATATTTTCCACGTTCACCGATCTTAAGCCATCCCTATCCAGTCTCGTCCTCCATGTTGACTGACATCATCCACCCAGCGTACAGATAAACGGCCTCTTGGTCTCATATCAGGCGTGGTCTCCATTTAGGCATTTTCCTTGTCCACCAGCTATGATTCATTCTGGCAATGTGTCCAGCCCACCTCCACTTGTAACATGCAATGGTCTCCAAAACGTCCTAAACTTTGTTTTAACCGGATCCATTCGTTGCGCTTTCGGTCAGGCAGGCTGATTCGGAGCATGATTCGTTACATTACTCTTTGCGCAACAATCTGTCAAGTAAGACAGGAAACGTAAACATTACTCGCTTCCACTTTTATTGGAAGGTTTGCGTGAATTGTGATTTTACTGGCGCCTAAAGTTACCCAGGTTTGAGAAATCCGTCTCTCAATCTCTGTCTTTAGTTTCTGAAAATATCTCTGCGCGAGAATACTAAAATGCTAAAAAGTAAAATAAAAGTACTAATTGAAGCCTAGAAACAGGAAGCTTGAAAAAATATGAAAGACAATGAAAGGGAATACTAGAATCTAACATCAATACTAGAATAATAATTGATATTAAAGACAAACTAGGCCCAGAAGCAAGATGTTTGATTAAGCAGAGAAAATAATTATATAAGGACAGAAAGAGTAATAAAAATGAGATAGCAAATATAGGTAAAAAAATAAAAAAATACGTGTGGCACTCGGGGACTGCCGCGGTAAAGCTATTGCATAACATTTTTTCTGGACGTTTCGGGCCGTCTGGTACGCGAGGGGTTAAGCAATTATATTTATTTATTTATTTTATTTTTTCTGATATCAGATAACTGCGCTCTATCGGAAAACGTTGAAATTATTCCGAATCATTTGCGGCTGCGACTTCTTCCGATAGAGCGCCGCGCACGAATTTTTTATTCGATAAAGCAAAAAAAACGGATTATTAAAAAAAATCGTTGATAAAAAGATAGATAATTAAATTATCTTTAAACTGGTGCAGGTTTCATAATAATACGCCAGATAGTATTTGCGTAGTAATCGTTTTTGTGTTCGGTTAGACATAATTTCACAAATTAATTACACTATGTAATATAAACAAAATCTAAAATATTCAAAGCTAAGAACATTAGGCAAATGTTCTTGTTTAACATATATTTTTTTCGAATCGAAAGCAGTACTCGTTTAGACGTAATTATCAGTTTAAAATCATTAATTTTCGCTAAGAAATTTCTTCATTCGGTCGCCGCGCTGGCCTAGGCCCGCGATAAAATCTATGCAATAGCTTAATATGCAAATCAGGAAGTATAAACAGGTAAGAAGAAACAATATAATAAATTACCACATAGAAAAATCAGGAGGAGTCAAAAAAGCATGGAATGAGCTAAGGACTGTATATACTGGATGGACATGGCAGCATTCTACACTATAAAGTTTATCAGAAAAAGACGAACCGAATGGAAATATTAGAAGTAGCCACAAACTACTACCGGGAGCTGTATATGGACGACCGAATACTAGAGGAGCAGCATTATCAACTCAGTGAAAACGATAAAAATACTAATGAAGAATTCCCAAGAATACTGAAAGAGGAAGTAAATAAGGCTATTAAGTCACAAAAACGAGGCAAAGCTCCGGGAGAAAATGGTGTATCTAAGGAATTTATAATAGGATCATCAGAAATAACATTAGACACTACCACAGACTTATTTAACGAGATCCTACACACAAAATATATACTTCTTGAGTGGACCAGGTCAACTATAATTCTTCTGCATAAAAAAAGGAAAGAAAGATAATATAGTAAACTACAGACCCATTAGCCTAATATCCAATGTATACAAAATATTTTCTAAAGTACTGCTAACCCGTGTATCAAAAACTCTGGATGAAAACCAACCCAAAGAGCAAGCAGGTTTTCGTAGGGATTTTTCAACTGTCGATCACATACATACCATAAAACAAGTTATTCAGAAATGTAATGGATATGGCATTTCTTATTATTTGTAGATTATAGTAACGCGTTTGACCCTTTAAAATACGCAAAGTTATGGGAAGAACTTGAAACACAAGGAATCTAACGGAAATGAAAAACGAATGATTAGAAACATATACCAGAACATGAAATCGAAAATTCGAACTAAAAGAGTAGGAGAACAATTTTCTATTAAAAAGGGAGTCAGACAGGGAGATCCAATATCACCCAACATTTTCTCAGCAGTTCTTGAATATGTATTTAGACGTCTCGAATGAAATAAATATGGAATAAACATCAACGGGATCGAATTAAACCATCTAAGATTTGCAGACGTTCTCATTTTGATTTCCGAAGATCCCAACAGCCTGCAAGAGATGCTTGAACAGCTTTTGTATGAAAGTGATAAAGTTGGACTCTCAATGAACGCTACCAAAACCAAAGTAATGACAAACCATGACAAAGTCCCTATCCTTGCCAACAATACTGAAATAGAATATGTTAACTATTACACATACCTTGGACAGATAATATCACCACAGGACCTTACAACAAACGAAATAAATAATAGAATACAATTAGCATGAAAAAGATATTGGACTCGTAAGGAAATTTTCAAAAACCCTCAGATACCACACAAATCAAAAAAATATAAATACGTGTGGCACTCGGGGATTGCCGCGGTAAGCTATTGCATAGCATTTTTAACAACTTATGCAATTATAATTATTTTTTTATTTTATTAAGCTATTGCATATTTTTTCTGATATCAGATAACTGCGCTCTATCGGAAAACGTTAAAATTATTCCGAATCATTTGCGGCTGCGGTAGCAAATGATTCGGAATAATTTAAACGTCTTCCGATAGAGCGCCGCGCACGATTTTTTTATTCGATAAAGCAAAAAAAAAGGATTATTCGAAAATAATCATAAATAAAAATATAGATAATTAAATTATCTTTATAATGGTGCAGGTTTCATAATAATACGCCAGATAGTATTTACGTAGTAGTCGTTTTTGTGTTCGGTTAGACCTAATTTCACAAATTAATTACACTATTTAATATAAACAAAATCTAAAATATTCAAAGCTAAAAATATTAGCAAAATGTTCTTGTTTAACATATATTTTTTTCGAATCGTAATCAGTACTCGTTTAGACGTAATTATCAGCTTAAAATCATTAATTTTAGTTAATAAATTTCTTCATTCGGTCGCCGCGCTGGCCCAGGCCCGCGACAAAAGCTATGCAATAGCTTAAAAATTTAATTAGTGTATTTTACCCGTCATGACATATGGGTGTCAACATGGAGCCTATCAAAACAAAACATACGCAAATTTGAGACCTGTCAACACAGTATGGAGCGAGGCATGCTCAACGTCACGGACAAAATAAAACTAGAAAAATGACAGAAGCAAACTAATCTCAATTATGTAACATACTGCATAAGAAAATTGAAATGGAGGTGGGTAGGTCATATGGTTAGAAGCAATAAAGAAAAATGGGCTAAGGAGGTAACCGAATGGTGTCCGAGACAACACAAAAGGAAAAAAAAGCGTCTTAGATGGGAAGACGATATTCGAAAAACTGCAGGAGTTACTTGGATGAGGATGACCCATACTCGGAAAGTATGGCAAGCTTTAGGGGAGGCCTTTGCGGATCAGCAAGGCAGTCTTTAATACCGGTGTCATTTAATATAGTAATCTTAATAGTTTTAATGTTGTTTGATTTTAATGTAATATTACACTAAAAAAATGATGATTTTATAAAATTGATAATAAAAGCTAATATTATTATTATTATTATTTAAAAAAATATTCGAATTGCTTAAAGAACAATTTCATAAATGAAATAAACCCGCCCGTATCAATGAGTAACAGAAATAAAACATACAAAACCACATCTGAAATAAATCGACTATATGTTTATAAAACATATAGACAGAACTGGATCGTTTATGCTATAAAGATCATCAAATAGAGCCAATTATATCAGGAATAATCCTGATTTTATCATAACCTCCTTGACGACCCAGTAACCGTAAAATTATTTAAGGATAAATCTGCATCAATCATCATATTAATAAAGTTTTAATAGCTTCCGTTTTCATATAAACCATGTTTTCGCAATTTATGCTCATTATCTGAATTCCCAATTAAGGTAAAATCCAATTTTCCGCCGCTTCGACGAAAATTAATGGCGGAAACGGTAAACTGATGTTTTTGACGTTTTATATAATCAACTGCCGGATAACGAATAAAAAGTTACGATATGGCGCTCGACAATATAATGTCTAAAAAACGATATATATATATATATATATATATATATATATATATATATATATATATATATATATATATATATATATATATATATATATATTTATATATATACATATACATATATATATATATATATATATATATATATATATATATATATATATATATATATATATATATATATATATATATATATATATATATATATATATATATATATATATATATATATATATATATATATATATATATATATATATATATATATATATATATATATATATATATTGAAATATTTGATAGTTTTGTGTATATATTCTTTTTAGAATTGATCAATATATATATATATATATATATATATATATATATATATATATATATATATATATATATATATATATATATATATATATATATATATATATATATATATATATATATATATATATATATATATATATATATATATATATATATATATATATATATATATATATATATATATATATATATATATATATATATATATATATATATATATATATATATATACATATACATATATATATATATATATATATATATATATATATAATTTTTGAATGAAAACTTTTAAAACATTTTTATTTAATTGTAAGGTTAGTGAAGGTTGTACCTTTGCCGGACGTTTCGGAGCCCGTGGCTCCTTCTTCAGCGGCAAGAAGAATACTGCAGTGGAAGCTGTCACCTGCAACTACCCGCATTCCTCTGTGGTGCTGGGAGAGGGGTGTAGTGGGCGGGAAAATACATTTTAAAATAAGATATTGGATTTAGAATTTGGTAATGTGGAAATAAATAATGATATGTAGAGTGTATGAGAATATGTAGAGTGTATGAGAATATATAGGTGGAAGAATTAATATATAGTGTAATTTGTATCTACACTGTGTGTGTGTGTGTGTGTGTGTGTGTGTGTGTGTGTGCGCGCGTGTGTGTGTGTGTGTGTGTGTGTGAGGGTGAGTGAGGGTGTGTTTATTTGTGTGAGTGTGTATGTTTGTGAGGGTGTGTTTGTGAGGGTGTGTTTGTGAGAGTATAAAAACAAACTCTCGTGTGTGTTTTTATACTCTCACAAACACACCCTCACAAACATACACACTCACACAAATAAACACACCCTCACTCACCCTCACACACACACACACACACACACACGCGCGCGCACACACACACACACACACACACACACACACACACACAGTGTAGATACAAATTACACTATATATTAATTCTTCCACCTATATATTCTCATACACTCTACATATTCTCATACACTCTACATATCATTATTTATTTCCACATTACCAAATTCTAAATCCAATATCTTATTTTAAAATGTATTTTCCCGCCCACTACACCCCTCTCCCAGCACCACAGAGGAATGCGGGTAGTTGCAGGTGACAGCTTCCACTGCAGTATTCTTCTTGCCGCTGAAGAAGGAGCCACGGGCTCCGAAACGTCCGGCAAAGGTACAACCTTCACTAACCTTACAATTAAATAAAAAAAAAAATATATATATATATATATATATATATATATATATATATATATATATATATATATATATATATATATATATATATATATATATATATATATATATATATATATATATATATATATATATATATATATATATATATATATATATATATATATATATATATATATATATATATATATATATATATATATATATATATATATAGAAATATTTGATAGTTTTGTGTATATATTCTTTTTAGAATTGATCAATAAGATGATTATAAAGTAAATAATTATAAAAGCCACTTACATCGTGACGAAGGATTCCCTTGATCGGATTCGGGAATGCTTTAGGTGTTAACGAGAATGATGAATGCCTCTCACTTGCGGAAAGAGGAGTAGGTTTAAGTTGGGCCCATTTTTCAACTAGTAAACGCTCACCCTTCATCCAATTATCTCAAAAATTAAGCTACAATCCTTCTTTATACGTAAACTCACTCAATTTCCTATTATTTCAGAGGAAATAACAAGACAAGACGAGCTACTTGACAGATGGAAGAATTTAAAATTTCGAATTTCGTTTTTTTTATTTTCTAAAGGTGCGATATAAAGAAGCTGCGATCAATATTCAGCTGAAAACTTAAAACTAAAAGCGTGACATGCCCTCATATCAATGAAAGGAAGCAGTCAGCTCTTTCCTATTAGTTGGAAAGATTACCTTTAACCTAAATGGATTATTTACAATGAACGAAACATAAAATATGTAAAAATTCAATATTTTGAAATATTTGATAGTTTTGTGTATATATTCTTTTTAGAATTGATCAATAAGATGATTATAAAGTAAATAATTATAAAAGCCACTTACATCGTGACGAAGGATTCCCTTGATCGGATTCGGGAATGCTTTAGGTGTTAACGAGAATGATGAATGCCTCTCACTTGCGGAAAGAGGAGTAGGTTTAAGTTGGGCCCATTTTTCAACTAGTAAACGCTCACCCTTCATCCAATTATCTCAAAAATTAAGCTACAATCCTTCTTTATACGTAAACTCACTCAATTTCCTATTATTTCAGAGGAAATAACAAGACAAGACGAGCTACTTGACAGATGGAAGAATTTAAAATTTCGAATTTCGTTTTTTTTATTTTCTAAAGGTGCGATATAAAGAAGCTGCGATCAATATTCAGCTGAAAACTTAAAACTAAAAGCGTGACATGCCCTCATATCAATGAAAGGAAGCAGTCAGCTCTTTCCTATTAGTTGGAAAGATTACCTTTAACCTAAATGGATTATTTACAATGAACGAAACATAAAATATGTAAAAATTCAATATTTTGACATATTTGATAGTTTTGTGTATATATTCGTTTTAGAATTGATCAATAAGATGATTATAAAGTAAATAATTATAAAAGCCACTTACATCGTGACGAAGGATTCCCTTGATCGGATTCGGGAATGCTTTAGGTGTTAACGAGAATGATGAATGCCTCTCACTTGCGGAAAGAGGAGTAGGTTTAAGTTGGGCCCATTTTTCAACTAGTAAACGCTCACCCTTCATCCAATTATCTCAAAAATTAAGCTACAATCCTTCTTTATACGTAAACTCACTCAATTTCCTATTATTTCAGAGGAAATAACAAGACAAGACGAGCTACTTGACAGATGGAAGAATTTAAAATTTCGAATTTCGTTTTTTTTATTTTCTAAAGGTGCGATATAAAGAAGCTGCGATCAATATTCAGCTGAAAACTTAAAACTAAAAGCGTGACATGCCCTCATATCAATGAAAGGAAGCAGTCAGCTCTTTCCTATTAGTTGGAAAGATTACCTTTAACCTAAATGGATTATTTACAATGAACGAAACATAAAATATGTAAAAATTCAATATTTTGAAATATTTGATAGTTTTGTGTATATATTCTTTTTAGAATTGATCAATAAGATGATTATAAAGTAAATAATTATAAAAGCCACTTACATCGTGACGAAGGATTCCCTTGATCGGATTCGGGAATGCTTTAGGTGTTAACGAGAATGATGAATGCCTCTCACTTGCGGAAAGAGGAGTAGGTTTAAGTTGGGCCCATTTTTCAACTAGTAAACGCTCACCCTTCATCCAATTATCTCAAAAATTAAGCTACAATCCTTCTTTATACGTAAACTCACTCAATTTCCTATTAGTTCAGAGGAAATAACAAGACAAGACGAGCTACTTGACAGATGGAAGAATTTAAAATTTCGAATTTCGTTTTTTTTATTTTCTAAAGGTGCGATATAAAGAAGCTGTGATCAATATTCAGCTGAAAACTTAAAACTAAAAGCGTGACATGCCCTCATATCAATGAAAGGAAGCAGTCAGCTCTTTCCTATTA